>LBFL01065469.1:3365-13723 GCA_000988845.1 Hypochthonius rufulus
TGTTTCTTGAGAAACGCTGTAAAATTTTGATCCGGAGCTTTTTGGGGAGTTAAGACTGACACACTGCATTAAGAGGAAAATTGAAAATTACTTTGTATTACTCAATGTCTTTTGAAGTTTTTTGGAGCTGAAAGTTGCGAAACGGAAAGAGCATACTTTTAAAAAATAAAACTGAAGAAACGAAATTAGCACATTAAAAATAAGAAATACGGACTTTAAATAGAATCTGACAGAAGAAATTCAATATCAAACTTTAGGTTTTGGTTACGGTATTGAGAAATAATAAATAAATATATCCTAATTTCAAGTTTCGGGTTAACGATGAATTTTGTACGTTCTCTTAAATTGAAATGAGCAAATAATTAATATCACATTTATAAATTTTATTCAATTATGATTGAAATGTTTAATGTTTATTTGAATTTTGTTTAAAACGGAATATATAAATATGTAAAATATAAATATAGTTAATGAAAAATGTGAATATATCTTTACGAAACGTATAAACATGAATATTTTGATTATAAATTTCAATTTATTCAGTACATAATTATATTGATTTATATAACATTTTCTCTTTCCAAAAATCCATTAAAGAACTGTTTGAATATTCATTGTTTTTTTGCAAAATGCTTAATGTGTATGAGAAATTATTGATTGATTTTCACATATGCCAAATGAATACTATTGAATACTATTGTTGAAAATTTTGTAACGTTATGCATCAAATTATTGAACAATGACCTATAATATGTGTTTTTCAATGTATTTTTAATAAAAAAAAGAAAATTCTAGAAAATTTTAGAAATTATTATTATTAGAAAATCCAATGTTTTATCGGTATAATCAAATTTCAAAGTATAAAATAATAATTTCGTGTAACAACAAAAAGTAATTTAATAGAGTAAAAATTACATTAAAAAGGAAAACTGAAAACTTTTGGAACGGTTCAAATTTGAAAATTAGAAAATGATCAGACCTGAGGTTGGAGCGGAAGATACATGTAAGGCATGTGAAGCATTGGCACTGCTCGAACAGTTCGAATCGGGACCTCGAACAACAGCCGCGTAACTCATCCCTAATTGCGGGGCGATTGGGATATGCCAGAAATTAGCAATGCATAAATACAGAGCGATCATCGTTTACGACTGAGCAAATTTTGTCTGAAATCTCCCAATAAAAGATGATCGCTGTAAATATTTAATGTTATCTATACCTTGACCCTCAGCACCAGCAGTCTGACCGCCCGCACCTGAAATATCGTCCAATCTATAAGATTAAATTATTAATTTAGAACAATTAAATTAATTAGTGCTAACCTGTGCTGTTTGATTAAAGTACAGTCTCCGCCCTCATTTAAGTTAAGATCGTAGATATACAAATATCCATTAGAAGATGCGATGAGAACTTTCATGGCCTTTTCAATTTTTGTAACGGCACAGACGTTCTTTGAACCCGAAAGTGGGAGCCGTGCAGTGGCAAATGAACGCCACTGATTGATCATTTCAGCCACGGAAGGCCAATAACTCGCCGATTGTGCGAGTGCCCTACGGCCGTACGTACTCAGAAACCCCATCCATCCCTGCGGTTCCTCCTGACGATTTCTACTAAATATATCCCCGTTATTGTCACGAACAATTCCCTTTTACTGCATAATTTACTCACTCTTCTGTCAGATCCTCTAATTTAAAAAGATGAACGGTTTCTGTATTACTTGAGGCGCATAAATATAATGAATCAGCGCTAAAGGAAAGGGAATAAATGCTAACACAACGTGCATATCCCCGACGGAACTCGTATATGCATTGACCGTCCAACACATTGAATACTCTTATGACAGTGCCCTGTAAATTAATACATTATTTATTAATTAATTAGATATTTAAAATGGCAAAATCAGTACTTTTTCAGAAGCGGTGGCAATTTTGACACCCGATAAATCAAATGCAATAGCGGCGAGAGGATTATCATGAGCTGCAATGTTAATTTTGCTCTGCAAGTTTTGTGCATCGAAAATATGGACCTCTCCGTTAACAGCATTCGCAGGATATGCCAAATAACAATCGTTATTCGAGGAGAGTGCACATAACCCATTAGAGTTCGGCGGTGTGTCTCTAATCGTGTGCAAAAGTTTCATATCTTTGATATTATGGATGTATATGCTTTCCTCGAGACATACGATCAGTCTCAGGCGGTTCAATTTAACGGCTAATATGGTGTTAGGATATCCGTGATTGCATATTTCAGTTCGTTTCTTGAAGTGATAGACCTTCAATTTACGGGGCGACGAGAAACCAACGATTGCGACTAAACTCGATGAGAATAGCCGTTCAACAATACATATGTCTTCGCTATCTACAAATGCATAAACCAAATACTTAAAAGTTTTATAGATAATTTCGTCATGTGATTACATAAATTATCGGATTCATATGTTTACAAATTTTGTTCATGCGTCATTAAATCAATAACAATCACCAATTAAATTCTAAATAAAGTCAAAAGTTATTTAAATTAATCTCATACATTCAATTTGTGTGAAATTACTTATCAATAACTTATGTCATAGAATTTATGTGCGATAAAAAACGTCATTTAATCTAAGAAAATTCTATTGCGCAACAATGGCAACAATGGTAACAATGGTGACAACGATATCACTATATTACTGCTTATTATACGGGATTATTATGGTATTCGTTTCTTTTGCATGACAATTAATTTGTTTTAAATTGTTGAATGTCCAAAACATCATTAAATGCCAAACATATTGTCAATTGTTAATCTCAAATATACATGTATTATAATTTATAAAGTAAAAGATAATGAACTAAAACATGACGGATGTACCCCGATAATCAAAATATATAAACTCAAAGCACGACAATACACGACACTGTTGCTACAGCAGCATTTTTTTAAAATATAGTAATTATCAGTTGTTTCAAATACATGCAAAACCTGATTATAGAGGCTATTGAATCATCGATTCGTATTTGTTTAAAGGGATATGCACATATATATATGCATACAATTATTTTACACAATTAATAACTGGGATTTCATTTTTACGATAGTAAAGTTAATGCGTAATATAATGTGAATCAATGTATGTTAACCGCGTTAAGTTATGCAAAGTTTATTATACCTTTAATAACATTCGGTGCAAATTTAAGATTTAAATCTATTTTTAACCCAAAGTTCATTTAATGGACATTTTTGAATTTTTTAGCGCATAATAAGTTTTTTAATGCGCCCAAATAATGCAAAATTATGCATAACCCATTACCGTATTAAATTACATTATCATTTAAATGTGTCCTAAGGTTACAAATCATATGATCATAGAGATGATGTTCCACAACTTATGGTGTATATCAATTATACATTTACACATATTTAATGTAAAATTAATATATTAGCTTAGCCTTCGCGTTTTGATAGGTTCAACATGTATAAGTGAGAGACATACAGTCTATTATTGTCTATTTTTATATTACATATTCAGTTATGATTTTTTCCTTATTTTGTGATAATAATTTTAATGATATACGCGTATATCATTAATTATTATCTTAAATTTACTTTACTTTACGTGTACTAAAATTATGCACCGTTAATTAATGTACTTTTTATAGTTAAATGAAATAATCGCTTTTAATGACATATTCTGACACAGAAATGTTAAAAGTCACGATATTTGAAAAAAAAAGTTTAATGTAAATACGGGTTACGAAATTGTAACGGAACGAAATGGCATTTTTAATACATGTAAATGTATGATATATGTTTATCATATGTGTTATTTTTTATGCAATTTGAGGCTCTCTATTTAATTATAGTTATTTGTTAATGTAAAGAAAAATTATGATTCATAATTTATGAAAAACGTTTGCAAAAAAAGAATAAATTCATGCATTTAAAAATCCTTAAGCTTAAGATATACACATAAACCTCTCTAATGTAACCATATTGCGACTGAAAACTTATGTTTATAATAGAGAGGTTTTACGTTATAGAAGTTCAAAAGTTTATTTTAATCAAAATGTTTCGTTAACGTTATAGAGATTAGTTACTTTGAGAGTTGACTTTAGAGAGGTTTAAGTGTAATATCCTATTACTAATAGATTTGAAATATACGTCTGTAGAGATGTTTTGTCATAAATTTCGTGAACACTGACAATAGATTTAATAACCATAAACTCATACCCTCATCATGAATCAGTTCCAATTTGTCTGTCGATGGAAACGCATATAATCGATACCCGCGTTTAGTCCCAACACAGAGCGACCTTCAAAAAGGGGTAATAATTAGACAATTAATACAATGAATATACATATATATGGATATATGTTAAGGTCAGTATTGTGTTTCATACGAAAAGTCCTGATTAAAGTTGACGAATACATTATTAGACCCGTCACCACTTTCCGCACCGAAATTCATATTTTTATTAATTTAATGTCATTCAATTATCACTCTCATTATTTGATAAATAAAAATTATGAGCATTTAAAAGCGATTCAATCGAATTAATGGAGTTATGAGACGATACGATATGTTATGCGTTATCAAAAACAATAACAGAGTCATCAGCTGAAACAGCGCAGTATTTCTGTGTATTAACATCAATGACGTCACTTCATGTGACTGTTCAGAGTGATGTGTTTACGCGATGAAAGGTTTTAAAATTGACAATATTATGTTCGTGTTCAATGGTCGCAGATGTGATGGAAATTGCAAATTTTTATATATTTCATTAAAATTCTTATTAATTATTTTAGAAATTTAGGGTTTTAACCGATTCTACAATTTTAGGGTTTTATTATATAACAATATTTATGTCATCATTTATGCTCATTTTATTGTCATGAATTTTCTCAAATAAAAGTATAAATCATGAGATTTTATATTTAATATTAAATGATATTTTTTATTAATTTTATTTACACAAATAACAGTTAATATTTTTCACATAAACATAACCAAAAATGTCAACGGGAGTATTACCATTCGTTCGTGGAATTGATTTGAGCCGAAATGATTTTCAGGTCTGTAAATTACGGTCAGATTTTGTTGCGAAATTTTATTTATATAATTTAAATATTGCAAAAATCTAAACGTATCATGACGTGTTTCAACATATATTTTTACTTGAATTGTAATGACATATAATGCTTTTATTTATGCAATTACTATAAAACATACATAAATTTAAAGTGATAAAATGAAATTTTCGAGACCATAGATGGACTAAAATGATTGTAATCGAATTTCAGGAGGAAAATTTCCCGAAATCATTTTCCGAAATGACGGGACTCCGATGGTTGAAACTGAACCGTACGAACATGGAATGGATTCCCGAGGAATTCACGAGTCAAACCAAATTAGAGACACTTTCATTGGTACGGAACAATTTAGTGACATTACATGGTGAAGTGTCATTAATGCGGTGTTTGCGGTACTTAAACTGTCGCCACAATATTCTTAAAAATTGTGGAATTCCCTCCGATATATTCAATTTCGATGAGCTTTTGGTACTCGATTTGAGTCACAATCAACTGAAAGAAGTGCCTTCAGAATTGGAATATTCTCGGGGTTTACTCGTACTTAATTTGGGACATAATCACATCGAATCCATTCCCAATCAATTGTTTGTGAATCTTTCGGATTTACTTTATTTGGATTTGAGTAATAATAAATTAGGTAATGCTATGCTTATGATGACATTAAATGCTAAAATCTTTACCAATTCTATGCACAGACACTTTACCCCCTCAAATGAGACGTTTGGTTAATCTGCAAACGTTAATCTTAAACAATAATCCTCTCGGACAAAACCAAATGAGACATTTGCCAGTGATGGTATCATTGCAATCATTACACTTAAGAAATACTCAGCGCAATATGCAAAATATACCATCGTCGTTAGACTCACTCACACATTTGATTGACATTGATATATCGTATAATAATTTGGTTCGAATTCCCGACGCGTTTTTTTCCATTTCTAACTTAAAGCGAATTAATTTAAGTGACAATTGTCTGAATGAACTGCCTCATGACATCGGTGACGTGTGGCAAAATCTTGAGGTACTCAATTTGTGCCGAAATAAATTGAAAGCACTTCCGGCGTCGTTATGTAAAATGTCAAAGTTAAGGCGATTGTATGTGAATGACAATCAATTGGAATTCGAGGGAATTCCGAGCGGAATCGGGAAACTCTATAATTTAGAAGTTTTTATGGCCGCGAATAATTATCTCGAAATGATACCTGAAGGTGTTGTGCGGTGTGGACGATTGAAAAAGATTGTTTTGGCGAATAATCGGTTAATTACTTTACCCGACGCCATTCACCTGTTGAATGATTTGGATGTTCTCGATTTAAGTAATAATCCTGATTTAGTTATGCCCCCAAAACCCACTGAATATTATAGTCGAAACAATGGAAGCGGAACTCAATTTTATAATATTGACTTTTCGTTAAATGCGCAATTGAAATTAGCGGGAGACCCGAATTCCGATTGCGCAACACAGTCACAGTTAAGTATGTTTATTATTAGATATTTAATTTATGCATTTATCATTGAAAAGTATATTTTTCAGCACCATCCAAAGATCCGATCGCCCGAAAAATGAGGTTACGAAGACGTGCACGTGACAATGCGAGTGAATCGGATTCGACGAATCAGGCGAAAGTCTTGAAAGGAATGAGCGATTTGGCAAAGGACAAGAATAGCATTAATGCTAATCTCCATCAGCTTAATGAGGCTGACCTAAAACCTAAGCGATGGGATGAGGCACTTGAAAAGCCTCCACTCAATTACAGTGACTTCTTTGATGAGGATGTTGGACAAAGTCCCGGACTCGTCGTGTGGGAAATCGAGAATTTCCTACCGAATAGAATTGAAGAGGCAATTCACGGTAAATTTTATGAGGGCGATTGTTACATCATTTTGAACACGATTCTGCACGATAAACAAAACCTCAATTGGGAAATATATTATTGGATTGGAGCTGAGGCGTCATTAGACAAAAAAGCGTGTTCCGCAATACATGCTGTTAATTTGCGTAATTATCTCGGAGCTCAGTGCAGGACAATTCGCGAGGAACAAACCGAAGAGAGTGATGCTTTTCTCGGACTGTTTCCATCGGGAATCATATACATTGAGGGGGGACGAACTGCGAGTGGATTTTTCACTGTCGAAGAAGCGGAGTTCTTTCATCGAATGTTTCGTTTGCATGAGATTCCCAATCGACAGAGACAATTGCATTTAGAACCGGTCCCATTGAGTGTTGAGTCATTTGATCCCCGTTTTGTGTTTTTTATTGATGCGGGATATAAATTGTACGTTTGGCATGGAAAGAGTTCGAAAATCACGATGCGACAAAAGGCGAGACTTTTGGCTGAAAAGATTAATAAAGAGGAGAGGAAAAATAAGGCTGAGATTATGTTCTCATCTCAGTGCAAAGAGACTGATGAGTTTTGGAGTGTTTTGAAGTACAACGATTTGGATCGTCTCCCAAATATTGTAGAACATGTAAATATTGATAAATTTAAACCCTTTGAGCCTCTTTTATATAATGTTGGCCTTGGAATGGGATATTTGGAATTGCCTCAAATTGATTATAAACCTAAAAAATTAACGAAAAAATTTCTCGAAACAAAAAATGTTTATATCTTAGACTGTTCTTCTGATGTGTTTGTATGGTGAGTGTATATTAATTATTTTTTAAACTCTAAATAATAATTTATAATAACCCTATGATAGGATCGGTCGTAAATCATCACGTTTGATTAGAGCGGCCGCTCTAAAACTCGCACAGGAATTGTTTCGTATGGTGAAACGATGCGATTATGCTATAGTGACGCGATGTGTCGAGGGGTAAATGTTACATATTTTTGTGATTTATTAAATAATTAATATTGTAACGCATTTTAGAACAGAACCATTATCCTTCAAAACCCAATTTTGTGGATGGGATGATATTGTAGCGGTGGATTTCACCCGAACTGCCGAATCCGTGTCACGTACGGGTGCTGATCTCTCGAAATGGGTTAAGAACCAAAATGTGAAAATAGATTTAGCATCATTATTTATGAGACGACAGCCGTCAACGACTAAAGAAGAGGCAAACCAATTAATAGAAGAATGGAATGACGATCTCGAAGCTATGGAAGCGTTTGTCATGGAAAATAAGAAATTTGTGAAACTTCCGGAGTCAGAAATCGGACACTTTTATAGTGGTGATTGCTTTGTGTTTCTGTGCCGGTATTGGGTCCCCGGAGAGGGCGAAGACAATGATAACGCAGACGATGTGGAGGATGACTTTGAATGTGTGGTGTACTTTTGGCAGGGACGTGATGCCTCAAACATGGGTTGGTTAACGTTCACCTTCAGTCTACAAAAGAAATTTGAGGCGTTATTTGGGGAAAAACTCGAAGTCATTCGGATGCATCAACAACAGGAGAATCTCAAATTTCTATCACATTTTAAGCGAAAATTTATTATACATAACGGTAAACGACAATTGGGAGGTGATAATGAGAAAATGTGCACACCTAATGTCGAGTTTTATCATTTACGATCGAACAGTAATCCCATAACACTCCGGTGCATTCAAATAAAACCCGATGCGTCATATTTAAACTCTGAATTTTGTTATATTCTGAAAGAGCCGTTCGATAAAGAAAATGAATCGGGAAAAGCATATGTTTGGATAGGGTCAAAAGCAGATGATGATGAGGCTAAAATAGCCGAAGATATTGCGCTACAAATGTTTGACTCCGATTATTATTCAATATCAATAATCGCTGAATCAGAAGAAACTGAATCATTTTGGGAGACGTTAAACGGGAAAAAAGATTATGAAAAAGATGCATCATATATGTGTTATTCTCGATTATTTCGGTGTTCAAATGATAAGGGTTATTTTTCAGTGTCAGAGAAATGTTCTGACTTTTGTCAGGATGATTTAGCTGATGATGATATTATGATCCTCGACAATGGAACTCACGTATTCATTTGGATCGGATCGCGCTGTAGTGAGGTGGAGATTAAATTAGCATATAAAAGTGCTCAGGTGTATGTGCAAAATATGCGGGTTAAACAACCCGAAAGGTCACGCACTTTGATGCTGACCGTTAAGGGAAAAGAAACACGGCGATTTACTAAGTGTTTCCACGCATGGGATGTGCATAAATCAGTTCACGATCCGAGAATAAACATCGATAAACAACAGTTATTAGCGATCACTTAATTTGCCTTTTGTTGTTATTAAGTATAAAATGTGTGATTATTTAATTGAATTAAATTTTATGATTGTTTTAGCATATTTTAATAGTATTTATTAAATAAAATTTTCTAACAGTTTCATGATTAATCGTGTGATGATAATGATAAATATTAATGTGTTTAGAATGTTGATATTCGCCGAACTCTCACATGTAACTCCATACGATCGTAAGTCTAACAGTGGTATTCGTTTTATTTTCCTCATTCTATAACTCCCCATAGAGCTGTTATTATTATGTACCGTACACGCACTTTGACGGGCCAAAGTATGCGCCTGAACAGCTGCTTCTATATTAAGAATCCTCATATCACTAATCCATCGCCGCATCCAATCACTAATCCAAAGTAAGCTGCAATCGCATTTTAGTGGATTATCATCTAAAAAAATTCCTCCTGAAATATCATAATTATATATGAATCGATTGGAAATAATGAAATACACTATAATGAAATACACTATACACTCAAACATATCGTTATGCTAAAGTGACCATTCACCTGCTAAATTTACTTGATAAAAGTTCCATTCTTCACTGTCCATTACGCTATTTAATGGTGTCAAAAGAACTTCGGGTTTTATTGTTCTGAGTTTATTCTTTCTGAGATCGATTGTCATGTACTTTATCCCCGATAAATAACGGAGCATTCCGTTCGGCAAATTCGTTACATTTGTATTAGTAACTCGTAGTGTGAGATCATGCATTTGATGAAAGCCTATGAATAATTAACTCAATTTTATTATATTAGACTAACATATTTAATGTATAAAATATTAACTGCTGATGAATTCCCATAAATCATTATGCGTTATATGGAATCTAATGATGCAAAAGCATAACATACCTAAGAATGCATCGGGGAGTATGTTAATGAGATTTTCTCCCGTAATTATGAGCTCTTTAAGTTTCGTTCCAAAAGCCCATTGAATTTGATGGGATAATGTTGACTCTTGTACATCAATTAACGCACTTTTTAGGGATATCGATTTTGACAAAAGATCGTGTAAACGGAATGACCTCACGTTTGGGTACGTACTTGTTTTTAGGGTGAGTAAATGTCTG
>LBFL01066195.1:0-15493 GCA_000988845.1 Hypochthonius rufulus
CGCTTCAATGACGCTTTAAAGCGTCGCCGGTCCCGAAAAGGTTAATGTGAATATATCCCATGCTTAAGCTGCATTATAAAGACCATAAACTTTTTATCTTTTGAATGTCCGGTGTGTATTTACTATGAAAAGTTTGTTTGAAATTTAATTGTAACGGATGCAACAATTAATATTTTTGGTGTTTACGAAAATATCTTAAATTAAGTACTAATGGCAAAGTCAAGGAACTGATGAAAGAGTACCATTGTTTAGTTTTGAAAAATGAGATGAATTAAAGGGTGAAACACGGGTAAAAATGCATGTATTTTAATTGTTACAAAACATATTATAATTAAGGTGCAGCAAATGTATAACCCCTGAAGATGATCCTTTTAAATTTGCGTGATAAAAGACTATTAATTTTAATTCTTAATGTAAGTGATTTTTTTCCTAAATTATGCAATCATTTAGTTTAATAAATTGCCTAAAGAATCATTTTCTTCATGAGTATTTTGGCAAAATTAAAGAATAAATTGAATATCCTTTGAAAATATTAATTAATATGTCGATCAAAAATCTCAACACTTGTGTTATGTAATTTAAGAATTATGTTAAAATTTTTTATCGAAAAGTCAATGGCTTCAAAATAGTGAGGACAGAGAATTGATTTCCAAATTATATGAATTAAAAACCATCGGATAATATTTAAAATACATCAAAAAGTCAATAAATTTTATGAATTAAATATTTAATCATTTATTAAAATTAAATATTTAATCATTTATTAAAATTAAATATTTTATCATTCATCACATTTAATATAAATCATCTCTTAACAAAATTAAAACGAACGATACTGATGTATATGATTAAAGTTTTATCTTTCGCATCTGAAATATGTGAACTCAGCGCAGATGTTTGAGATATCATAATCCATCATTCTTAAAATAAAATATTCACAGTGATGATCGATTAATTTGCATTAAATCGGCGAAAAACAATAATTGGTTAATCATTAAAAAAGCAGATTTAAAATTCCGCATCTGTTCCCATCATTATGCAATCGTCAGTTTAGCAATTCAATGGCACGATACATGATTAATTCAAAGATCTATCAAAATAATTCTCGAAAATTTTGATGCTCGTATTGGTCTTTTCATCGAATTATGTTTTAAATAATATTTTAAAATTAAAAAAATTAAAAAAATATTCTTAATTATAACGGTTTAGCAATAAACACTTTTATTCGAATTTTTTATACTTTTTATAAAAAATATTTTTTATTTTAATATTCCAATATTTTGTATCGAAGAAATTCATCTCATTTAAAATGATACGATTGTTTTTATGTTAAAAATTTATAAATAGAATTTAAAAATAAATTCCATTTTATGCTATTGTATATATGGCATTACAATTATGGCAATGGACGAATGGTTTGGGTAAACACGAAATTGTAAATTTTTAAAATAATTTTAGTGAAAACGGTTTGAATTTAAATAATTAAAATTTAGAAAATTTGAGTTTAAAATGGAGTTTTGACATTTCAGATTCGCACAGAGGTGAGTCTAAGACTAAGAAAATGTAATTTTCCGGAAAATTAATTGAAATAGTTTCTTAAAGGAAACAAAAACAAAAATACAGAGTATACTATCGGATAATACGTGTATTAAATAATTAAATACCTAGGGATCTGCTTTTTTTCAAAGGGGTCCTGTTTTGCTGCAGTTTCCTTAGAAAATGCAGCAAAAAAATCCCTTTTGACCAATTTTATCGAAGAGTTCCATTTTTTAACTGCTCTGAGGTGATAAACCCCACCATGACCTTTCTCTTAACTACAATAATACTTGTATTTTGCTTAATTAAATATCACTTTCTCCATCTTCAATAACAAATTCAATTACGCATTACTCAATGGGAAATTTTTATAAACAAAATACAAACCCTCATTCATTAAAACATGATTTTGTATTTTTTCTTAAAAATATTAAAATTGTCTTTCCTCAGCATAAATCAATTCCGTAATGAATAAAATGTACCAAAAACTGTGCATTTTTAATTCTATTGAATTAATGTTGATTAATTGAAATGACATTATATTTTATAACGTAATCCATAAAAATACACATCTATAGCTAGGATTTTAATTGTAAAAATTAAGAATTGTTTATTTAAATATGTAAATATAAGATAAAACCTGTTCTTTCGTATTCGTAAACATGAAATTAATTCCTTATTGCATCGGGGGGATCAATTATTATTCTATTTAAAGCTAGAATTTTGGATTATACTGTACACAGTATCTATATTAAGTAACATAATCTTTTACCCAAATTATTAATTAATGCGGAATTGAATTTTTAACTAAACATTAATAATAGTATAAAATGGAAATTTAAAATTTCATTAATTGAGGCGAATAAGAAAATAACGATATGATTCTAATCGTGTATTATAAATTCAAATAAATAAAAATAAAAATAAATCAGAGTCTTAATTTCGTACTCACCTATGATTAGATTGAGAATGACATGAGAGATGAAAAATGTCAGAATCTATTTTTGATGCGATCATAATTCATTTCATTTCCGTATATTCAATACTTGAGAAATCATTAAACGCACCATTATTTAAAGATATTCATGTTAAACGTATAAATATCTTTCAAAGAATAGTGTCGGTATAAACATAGCAACAAATATGTTGAACATGATTAGTAAAAAAATGATTCAACCGAAACATTTTAAATTAGGAAAAACCTATTTTCACTGAGACTTAGAAAATGATAATAAATAATAATTATAATTATAAATAATAATTATAAATGATAATTATATGGAGTAATGTTAATTCAGATAATGGTATCACCTCCAATCAAATACTACAATTATTTATATATAACACGTTATGTAATAATAACAATAATAATCAATTGAATATTATTTTTCTAATTATATTATGTCATTTAATATTACGGTCATTGTGTTAATAATGCTTACAATGGACACGTAATTGATATACTATAATTAGATAATACGATAATAGATCGAAAGTTTAAAATAATTTTCCAAAAATATTGACTGTGAATGGCCCGACAATTATAATTAAATTTAAAAGAGATAATTAAAAGTCCCTTTACTTTTCCATTTAAAGCTCATTGATATAGTTTAGTCACGTTTTAATGCGTAGGATTTGATTTATGATTCAAAATTTTTATAAATATTACAAAAAATATATTTATTGTTTGAGTTGAAATCTAATAAAATAGATCACTATGATATTATAGTCAAAAAATACAATTCATATGCGGAAAATCGGGATTTTTCGACAATTTTCCTAAAAATTGGAATAATGATTTTCTTTAGGCGTTTGCCCTTAAATTGTCTTTTACAATAAACTTACTTTACAATGAATTTATTTTAAATTCGTATTCAAATTTTGTTATGTTTAATAAATGTTAATATACATGTATGCATGTACCATATACCGTAATTGCAATGATAATTGGGCATTGATAATTAGTGTTTTGATTACATTAATTCATTACATGAATTTCACGGTCGAATTACTTTCTGTTTAGCAATTAACTCATATTTACACGCTCATTAATTAAGAAAAAAATAGTTCAATTTCTTACCTCAATGAGTGTTTTGTATGTTCTGTAAGTCCATTAGAGGTTTGATGAGAAACTCTTTGATTTGAATCCCCTCGATCATTACTCTTCTTTGACTTGAGATGATCACTTTTATTTGTTCTGATCTCATTATGGCAATTCCCATCATCAAAAGACACATTACTTTGAGTATTGTGAACTTTTGATTTCGCTGAACTTTTCGATTCCACAATTAACTCATCACATTTAAAAATTTGATGAATCGAATCGTTTCTATAATTACTTTTACTTTCCTTATGCTTACTATTAACTGATTGATCCAACGGTGTTGACATAGTGACTCGATGCTTCTCTATCTGTTGATATTGCTCTTTAGAACGATTAGAATCACTCTGAAGGGAATCAAATGTGTCATAATATTCTTCAGATTCGTCAATATGATTCAAAATCGGGAATCCCCCCGATGCCATCACTTTTCTATTGGCATCATGAAAGACACGCTCATTAGTCACATGCTGAGGCACATTGAATTTGGTATTTGTGTTATCATTGGATTCAGTAAACAAAACTCCACGTCCCGCCATTCTTTGATTGAGGCGATCTGATGCAAGACTGAGATGTTTCACTCCCAAAATCCAGTTCGATGTGGTTTTATGGCGTATATTTGGCCCATTTACGGGGAAAGTGCTCGTAATGGCACTTTTTAATCCACTTTCATGTTGAACCTTATGTTTCGAAGTCATTTCAACCTGAATTAGTCTGTTATTAATTGGACGTGAGTCATTAGTTAATTCTTCTAAAAGATCATCATCGAAGTCGACTTCGAAACCGTCTGAGATAAGCTCAACTTCTTCATGATGAGACATCGCTTTTTAAATATAAATATATTTATTTAAATATATTTATCTAAACTTTTACAACAATAAAATAGTAATTCATACACCTTTTGACGGTGCTGTGAGAGTTTTAGAGTTTTTCAAATGAAAGACATAATTAAGAAATTATTGAAAAACGTTATCATATGAAAGATCAGGACATGTATCAGCGTGAATTAAAGAATTATTCACATGTGAGTGTCCTTCCAAATTGCGGAACATTTCTCGACTCATGTTTTAAGACAATTCAAATACTCTTTTCATGAGTTACCGGATGTAACCCAAAACATTGACAAAACCTTAAAACATATATTCTTTGCCTTTTTATATTGCATATGAAATTTTGTGCATTTCTATATAATTATCATGGACTTTCCAAAACGAAATTACGTAACAATTGTGTAACGATTGACTATAATTAAGATGATTGAAGGGAATAAAAATTGAGTACTGATGGTATCTTATTATGAAGCAATTCGCACAGAGTCCACTAAATTAGGTCTAATCAATTATGGGTCTGACGGTGCTTTCGCAGGTAAACACAAATTAACTAGAAAAATGTCGGTGCGATCTTTCTATAAATAGACTTTTTCCGGAGAAATCCTCAGGGAAAATCAAAAGAAAAAGTGTGATGACCTCTGCTAACACTTGAGTGTTGGAAGTAAATTTAGATGCTCAATGATTGTTGTTGCATCATTTAGGTCAGTGTACTGTTTGATGTAAAAGTGTAATCATTGTACTTAAACACTATTTAATGTGATATCAAAGAAATTGCATTTTTCACAGTCTGATGAAAAAGTTATTCTTATTATTCAGTTGTTCATTGGATTTTCACTTCGATATGAACTTTAAACCATCGCCGCTCTTTTCATTGCACTTGAATAATGAAAGATATGATTATGAACAAATAACAGTGTTTCGGTGTGAGGCTAAAGTTCAATCAGCGTCATTAGACAGCGGTCATCAAACTTTTGCTGACTCAAGTGCATGAAAGAGGTTTAGAGGATTATGATATTATGAGATTATCTGATAAATGATGTCATATTTTGACATTAATAATTACAAACAACAATCAAATATACTCTCATAGTAAGAGTCACTTAATGTTGAAATTGTTTTTTATTCAATATAATGGAATAGAAATTTTTTAATTCAATTGATAAGAGATAACGTTATTCAAAATGAAATCCCATCGTGACATGAGCCAACAACAGTCATAAGTGTCGAATGGAGTTTGAGAGTTTAGCTAAATTTAGGTCATTGAAATTGAGAGTGGAACAGAGTAGAACAGAACATCGTGAGATTAATTTTTTTAATTGCGCATTCAAATTGTTAATACATGCGGAATAAAGTGACGCTAATAAATGTACATTTTTCACGGGATAAAAACTTTAATTCAAAACGTTTTTAATTTCATTTTATCACATGTGATGTTATGTGATGTCTTTATAAATACACACATTCGCTAATCGAATTTGAATTAAGCTTTACAAAAAATTGAGATACAATTACAGGCATATAATACAGGGGTTTATTATTAGCGATTATTTATTTCTAATTATTTTTTTCTAATAAAAAATAATATACAATAATAACATTATAAGATTATTTATCATTACTAAATTTACTTATTTTAAAGGAGATTCCGTATTAAGCGGGTTTTTAAAGCCTCCGGACACAGACAAATGAAGTGCTCAGAATCGGTAATTACCGTACTAATAATAAGTTACGATAAAATACAAAAAATTAAATTACTTTTAAATATCACATTTTCATAATCCTATATTTTTCTAATGGTTTTTTACTCTGAATATACTGTGAGACTTTTTGTACAAACAAAACGATTCTAAACCCTGTCATTTGCTGAATTTGCAGAATCCTCTACTCTAATTGATAAATGATTATCATTAAATAACCCATTTTAACGGGTAATTTCTAACCTAAACATAAGCCCACTTTCCGAAAAATGTCAATGGGCGTTCGTTGAGACAACCTATGAGCATAATGAGCCAAAATGACCGGATACACTCGTCATTAGTTTTATTACTATGAACTATGAACCAATTTACAATGTATAGAGTAGTCCTAAATTAAGTATCCCCATATCAACATTTGATGCAAATATGGGGATACTTTATTTAGGGCATCCCTGTATGTATATACATTAAAATATGTGTGTCCCGCACTCCTTAACCAACGACTATCGGTACAGATTGGAATCACGAACACGCACCCTATTTCTACGTATCTGTACGTATCCCATAATTATAACATTATCTGGAAAATCTCTTTACCGGTAGTTGTGCGTTATTATTTTGTTTTTCGCAACAATTGTCATCACTATTCACAACACTAATCGATAAGATAAATATCATTCGATCGTAAACTTCTCGCGCACGAAATGCTCGATGAGTAGTGTCGTGATCGCGCCCTTTCCAATTCCCTCTTACGTTTGTCCTCTTTTGACAAATAAATGCCAATTGATGATACTCCCATAAAAAATAAGAGTCCGCCGATCAATAGGAACACAATTCCCGTTATCCAAATTGCTTCGGGTTCGTGCGGTGATGACCCCCATACCATTAGTATGAGACCCGCGAAAAATATAAATCCTGAGATACCACAACAGAGCACTCCCAATGAGAAGTATCGTTTCGGCGTTTTTTGTTCCAATATTCTAATACTATAGTTCGATATCGCTGATAACGTACTCATTGTCTCTGCACTCACCGATGATTAATATATTTTAAGAGATTAGAAAAAGCAATTAATAAATACTGTCAAATTATGTAAATGAACACCGATGCACACAAAGATAAAATGAATTCATTTCTAACAGTGGATTTTACCATCCCATTCATGTGATTCGATAATCTGTAAAATCCAATAAAAATATCATCACTTAATGTTAATCGGCGTTAAATTACATTACAGTAAATTCATAAATCAAGAATTAGTATTGAATTAATGTGTTGATTTAAAATGTAATATTTTATTTGTGCTGCGGATTTGATTAACTCATATTTGGTTATACAATGGTTTGTAAATGAGAAAAAGAGGTGTATGTTTGGCTTTGAATTGGCATGAGTGTAGGAAACACAAGGACAGGGCGATCCGAATTTTTCATCACCGATGAGCACTAATATATTGGATTATATGCAAAAAGGAAGCTCAGGGTGTAACTAACAACAATGTATAACTATATTTAAACGCCCACACGTAGAAAATAAATTATTTTCATGCGGTAAGAGCAGTGAAATTTAGAATTTTAAAGGATAAAACTGAAACAATGGATTTGAATAATTTAATTTAAATTGAAATTCACTTACCATTGACAAAAACATTGTTACACTCATTACCACTCTGCGAATAACATTAATGCAACAGTAACAGTAATCGCATCATTATGAACTGAACACAAACGATAGAAATGAGTTGAATCTCAATAATGGTATTAAACAATGCGATTGCATTCCACAGTATTGTATAAAAGTTTGGATGTCACAAACGACTCGACATTATCGGTATTAAATCATGCGCTTCAGAGACGGTTCAGGTCATGGACAATCGAAAAAACAATGCACTTTGTGTAGCGGAAGCGTCCGGCGGTTTTCATCAAATGTTCATGAAAGATTCCAGAGCAGAGCAGAGGAGTGCCGATCCAAGAATGTGAATGTGCACATGTGTAAGCATAATAAACAACAACAACAACAGGTTCAGGAGTTGCGAATCATTCCTTATGACGGAACATTACCACGTCATGGTTGAGGTAACTTCTTTGACAGTGAAACGGTTAGGAATTACCTGATACCGGAGTGTGGTGTTCTGTAGTGCGGCATCATCTTTCCTGTCAATAGGGACCATTGCTTTGGGGCATGCGATGAGATAAAAAAGTGGGCGATTCACGGTAATTGTGTTGTGTCCTCACAACGGATTTCGCTGTGAATGTTTTACTGCGAATGTTTCTCTCACCCGTATAATAATAGCATTTGTGATTATCGCTAAAATACCAGTCGCATAATGAAGCACCTGCTTTTGCATGAATATGATATGCAATTTATATAAATTGAATTTCTTTGGAAAATGATCGCACGAAACTTTTTTATGCTTTAAGCGACAGGTATTGAAGGAAATTCATAATCACTATGAAATTATGGTCAACACAATGAAGTGACTAATAGTGCTTAAGATACGTGTGCTGATATTAGAAAACCTGATTTATAGAAACTTATATATACATACATACATATACATATATATGTACCTTCTCAATGCTCCACCCCAATTATAATGCCTTTTTATTAATAACGGGTGATCACTGCAAGAATTGCAGTTATATCAGCCTTAATACGGGCTAAGGGCGCAAACCCGGATCATAGCCATTAGAACCCATACATGACTACATTCTTTATTGTTATATCATTCCATAAAACCTATTAAAATAACTTTGAATCTCACATTATTATGGTCATCACAAATGAATTATCCATCAGTGCTGTTATGTTACGTCCCTTTATTTGAATTCACTGGAAAAAACCTTTTTATTTACAGAACATTATTTCAGAGAAACAATTTTCTTTGTAAAATACTCATACACTAAAAAAAAGAAGAAATGTATTGAAATACGCTTTAAGTATTCATATTAATGCATTTAATAGTAAATTATTCATGCGTTTCAGACAATTGATTTGCATTTTATAAAAGTCATACTTTACTTTACAAAAGTTATACTTTACTTTACAAAAGTTTAAATTTCGGATCATCGAACCGTAACTTTATTAAATCAAATATTAGTTTTGTTTTCATACATTTTAAAAATGCATTATAAAAATGTTAATACATTTAAAATAAATATTTAATTCGCTATTAAATTTCTAAAAAAACAAATGAATAATACGGTATGAATTGATTATCATTTAATGTGAAAAAATTGAATGAAATTCTCAACTTTAATTGTAACACAAACTTAAATCATATTTAAGCGTCGATTATTCATTCAAATAAAAAACAAAACCATGAGTATGATACGAGCAAAAAGCTCATGATTATGATGACGCTGCTGTTGGTCTTTGATGTGAATCAATTTGCGTGACTTTCAAATCCGTTAATGACCATCACTTTGAAAGCATTGAGAATATTCCTGCAATAATTAGGCAAATGACACTCGTGCCAACAAAAGCACCACCGAATAATAATGAGATATAACTTATTAATATAAGAGCATTGTCATTGTGGAAAATTGCGGTTCTGATTGTGATGCCGACGATTATCATTATTATCCCCAACAATAGACAATACGACCCGAAATAAATAAAATGTATTCTTCGGGTGATTAACGGCTCAGGACTATCATCGATCATCATACTTAAGATGTGTGATTAAATAACTTTTAATTAAATTACACAATGAATTAAATTAATTTTCAGAGCATCATTATATGAAATGAATTTGGTGATCGTTGCAAAACTCTGTACACATTTTACTAGAATTAAATGACTCAAACTGCTATTTACGGGGTTTTGGGTTTTGGGTATGTACAAATTAACCACCGATAGAAATAATGGCACATCCAATTAGAAACAAAATTTATATTTTGTTATTTCTCTTTCCAAAAGATTCTTAGAATCTTCCGGCGGGACTTTTGCTGACATAATATATACACATGAAAATAAATTTAGTATTTTGTTTGTTGATCTTTCCTTATTTGATGATTTATACTATTTGATGGCTGAGGATAGTTACCGCCTGAAGACGATGCCTGTTGTTGCGATAGGATATCATTTAGAGATGCGTCTGTTACACTATGCTCCAATTGATTTAAATCTCCCGAATTTTTTGCTTTTATAAATTTCATTATTGCATACTGCGATTTTATTGCGGCGGTTATCAACAATACACATCCAAATAGAAATATCACAACACCGATACCAGAAATAAGAATTGTTGTTAATGGCGTTTTTTCATCCTCATCCTTAAACAAGAATTTACTGAATAATCCTATGGTGATCAATATACTGCCAGTGATGGACAAGAATCTTCCGATATGATACACCGGATATGATATTAACTGTCGTTTATCCTGATAATGCGCTGTGCTTTGAGTCCTTACAAAATATATATCATTACTTTCTTCAGACATTTTTAGGCATATGTTATATTAAAATATAATATAAATTGTAGAATAAGATAATTCAAATGATATAATTACAGGAATAATTTTTATAAATGACATTATCTATTAGATTATTGCTATGATATTACTATCGTTACCGGTTATACGATGATAAAACGCTATAAATCCAATGATAATCAGTGAATGCAATAAAAAGTTTTGTAATAATTTCTTTTGTCATATTTATTCATATTTTAATATGTGAAAACAAATAAAAAATATATGTTAACATAACCAATCTCAATGCATAAATATGCATGGAAAATTAGAGTCATGATTGTGAAAGTATACGGCTAATTTCCTGTTGCTTCAGCATTCAACACTCTGATTAAGTTGCAGTTGCATTATACATTATGCATTATACATGATTTTGGCACTCCAATCATATATATAACAGTGTTTTGCATTTGTCTCAAATAAACTTTCATATCACAGACGTGTGCAATAAATTAATACTAAAATCAAAACATTCCGTCCCTAACCCCAATCGGAATCAAAAACATTACAAAAACAATTAAATTGCGGGTCATATAACGCCAATCTGAGGGTACCGCGTATTTTGACAATTTACGTGTCAATTCATTGACTTCATGTGAAATGCAAATAAATATAAATGACGTAATGACGACGTTCAACACGGGGTAACTCGGAACTAAGACGAGGACACCATGTGTGTCGGCAGATAACCAAATGTGGTATTGACATATGAACAGCTGAATATGGAAATGTAAGATAATTAAAGATAATCCATTATTAGATTTTCCTATATTTGGAACAAATATCGCATTACATTACCTCCAATGAGATTCGCCCAAAAAATGCGAAAAACGCACTGTACCGTGACCGTAATAGACCTGAGATATTACGCAATACGATATATGATACAATCTGATGTAAACAGACATATAAATATAGTTTGAAAGTCACTCATTAATAAGCAATTACCGGTATAAATGAAATGTATGGATGAATCTCATTACACTCGGATTTATTTCGACATAAAAATGTAAATGTGACATAAAACTGTGAAAAGTTACATATAAATTGATAAAAAAGTGATAAAAAATTAAATTGCATATCATTATTAACAATTCATTACCAATATTCCGATAAATGAAGATAATGCCGCACTTAAGCCAATTCCACGAGAAAATAAATATCCATGATTATGGTCATCGAGTATATGATGCTGCTTAAGAATATGATAGCCGAATCCGAATAACATACCCGCGGGAACACTCTGTATTTAAATGGAAAATTTTAATAATGCTATTAATTGCCTTAAGCCATACATATCTGTCAATCTTCCACCGAAACCACCATTCTTTTATTGAGTCATCGGTGGTCACAAACAGTGCTTTCCACGGTCGGGTTAAAAATACTTTTTCAAAAAACACTTCTGACATATAAAATATCGTAATTATACTAAATAATACTACAAATTTGAGTACGATATATAAGTATTGAATGGGATTTGCTACGAAAAAGAAATAAATTTAGTAAAATCATAAGTCTTTATGAATTACCTTCTGCTGTCATTGTTGTAACACGTGGAATCGCACTCATTGTTGCGTATATTGCTAAATACCAAAATGATATGAGAGGTACGAAATAATAGAATTGATACGGACGATTCATTGATAAACATAAACATACAACCAATAGATTCATCCGAAAAATAACCTTTAAATGAGTTAATTACGATATTTAATAAAATTATCAAAAATTTATATTTAAATATAAAAATTACAGTCCATAAACGATGAAATCCGACATCTCCGGTGTGCCAAAAGTATGTAAAATGACCGAAACCGCTGAGAAAGAGATATGCACTCACGAGAAGTCGAATGTGCATATAAATTGGTAACACTTGACTAGCACCTGATGAGAAAGACAATTATAGCTTATAATTAGGTACTTATTGTTGAAGATATTGTTGCATCTCATACCAGTCATGTGATAAGTGAGTATGACCAATTGCATCCATCCTTTCCATTCATCGGTCTGATCACGATGAAGTACCATCGTATTGGAGGACTCTTCAGTAAAGAACAATCCCAACGCAAAGACATACGCGATCGGCAAAAAGAAATTCGGTTGAGTGTAATACTTATTTTCTTTCATAAAGAAGTTGGTTCTGTCACTGACATAAAAGTAACACATAATTAAACCGAATTTAGCTAATGATATGATCAGTTCGTAATAAGAATGTCCTAAGTTTGGTGCGGGTTTTTCCCCATCATCAGCATTGACTAACAAATGCCATCGGTAATTTGGACTCAAATATTTCCGGTGAATAATCATAGCGAATGCCGCACCAATAAATAGTGAAAACACAATAAATGTGATAATCTGAATCGTGGTGAATGATTCGGGATCACTGCAGCATGTCCCATCATTGTAATTCATTTGATCATTACAGAACATGTTTAGTAAAATTTGTATCGCATAATTCAAAGCGATTGATCCTTTATGAAGACCATCATTTTGTTCGGTGTCATCACTGCCGTACCCCTGAGACACTAATCGTGCGGAACCCCAAATGTGAGAGTTCGGTGATGACGAATATTTCAACACATCCATTGCCGCTTTATTATATAAGTCAATCTGTTCATTCGTAATCATCTGACGGTCGGACTTTAATTTCTCAGGTGAAACCGGATCCTGAAGTGCCCATAGTATTTGAGTGGTGTCTGTGAGTGCGTCCATATATGGCATTAATAGTGTCAAATTTTTCCGATAATATTCTAACGCCTTTAAACTTGCGTTACTCGTTTTGATACTCCACGATGCACTTCCCATTACCACGATATTGGGACGCGACGCTGTGTCTAACTTAACCCATTCACGGAACACATCGATCATCGATGAGTTCACAATCGGATGCCACAGAAATCGTATGTCGAGACGCAAATCACTCTCTTTGTACCTTAAGTCGTGATGAGCTAAACTCGAGCCGTGATAATCATCGTTCGGCGATGCGATTTTAACGAATTCCTCATACAACTGTCGGATCCGCGAATCGCCTAAAAAGACAATACCGTTCCGACCGCCCCAATATGCGATGTAACGCATGCACATACGGGTGTCGCTGCATTACAATTATTATAATTATAATTACACAAATTTTATTAAATTTTATTAATTACATTTTACTATAAGTATGGAGCATACATCCATACGGTTGCCACACACGGAACCCCTGAAATCTGCCATCACTTAATAGCCATTTACATGAATTGATTCCTTAAGAATTAATTAGATTTTAATAGCGTTAAAATTTTCTGAAAACATTACCGTAACTCAAATGCAGAACCCCGTGATACGCGACAAACGCAATGACCAATAAAAGTGCGATTTTCTTTGCATTCGTTGCATTCACTTTACGAATTATCGGATGATCATTCGAATGGTGACAATTCTCTTCCGATGACATTATGTTCAGTGTCAGAATTGATTCGGTTATTCCATCGAAAAATGACATTAAATAATTATGGTTAAGTTTTAGAGTCACAAAAATCACATTAAATTAATTATCAGATATTAATTTTCTCATTTAATTTCATTACTTTGAGATTCTAATTTAAGTAAAATGTCATATTAAATATAAATATTATTTATAAATGTTTTACATTATAATTGTAATTATAATGTATATGTACATAAATCTTTTTGTAATTATAAACATTTCTGCCCAAAGCATGAATCAGAGGAAAACGGTTTTACATAAATGACGTCATTTTTAAAAATTAAAATTTATATAATTCAATACTTGTATAATGATTCAATTAAAATAACAAATTTTATTAAAATGTTTTAAGATTTACACCATCGGAGAGACAATTATAAAATTACAGAAAATAATGTATTTCCAATTTAAAGAATAAAATCTCAGTTATAAGTGCTTTTATCAATTAAAATAGAAAATTTATATGAAATTTTAATTAATTCAATTATAATTGACCGTAATGATTTTCCCTTAAACCAAACCCTTTCTCATGAGTGCAGAGGCATCGGAAATTTTCAACAGTCAGTGGTACCATATCTTTGCATAACATGATTTTCATATGTCCCGTAAATTGTCCATTCAAATCTAATATCGAAATCTGCAGATTCTAAACGTAACTTTTTAGTTTCCGGTTCTTTATCATTGAGAGTTAAATAATCGAATCATGAATCTTCAGATCACACGATACGTGACGATCTTTCCTTTAGTTTTATTGCGCTTCGCTCTGTTAACCTCTTATGGTTTTTCCGAAAAAAGTTTTTTCGCATCATTCATATTGTCAATGACAGTAGCGGCATCGGCACTTTAAAACTCTGCAAATACAAATATGCCATGTTTTTGTGTGGAGAAATCACCGAAAAGAACAGATGCTGCGTCAACATCGACATCTTTGACTAAACCTCCGACAGACAAAATACGTTTATTTGAGGTGCTAATTCTTGCAGCGTACACTTTGCAACGAGTTACACGCGATTACTGAAAAAAATATTAAAATTTCATTTAAAAAGCTATTGCAACAATACTATGTATACATGCATACTATGCAATCATGTAGTGAATAACAATTATAAAATTTAAATTATATTAAAATTATTTGAAAGTTCAGAGATATTTCAATTTCTAAATTTATGGTTAAAATTTAAAGATACAAAATTCATCATAAAGCATTTGTTAATTGAATCAAAATTACGAATTACAAAAACATTTACAGATTATGGATGATGATGAGAAAAAAAAGAAAAGAGAAAGGAAAAGACTGCGACAAAAGGCAAAGAGATTAGAGTTGAGAAAGAAAAGGAAAGAGTCGATCATCCGAAAGAAGAAAATCATGGAACAGATTCAACTGA
>LBFL01066345.1:0-11883 GCA_000988845.1 Hypochthonius rufulus
ACTTTTTAGTTAATCACAATTATTTTTGTGCCGGAAATTTGATTAGAGTTAAAATGAAAAATAAGTAATTATTAATTGTTGCATATGTAAATGAAAAAATGAAAAAGTGAATTGACAGTATTTAGTATAATTTAACAAAGAGATAATTACTACATATTAATAATTGACAAAATGTAGAATAATTAAATAATGTTATTAAGTAAAAAACATGATTATATGTATCATTATCATTATCATGCATTTTCATTATACAATAAAAATAAATTATATTAATTAATGATATAACCATTTACGTAAATTCATGAATTGATCGATATATTCAGAAATTTTTAATTTTCTAATGGGGAATAATATTATGCAATTTTTTAGCATGTTTAAAGCAATATTTTATTATTATAGACAAGGAGAAGATGTAAGTATTTTTACCATGCTCCATCCCCCTTTCCCGCTTGATCATTTCTAAATAATTATTAGTAATTGTAATTGTTAATGTTTATAATATAGGTTTTTAGTTATTATTAATGAAAGAAAAATATGTCATTTACATTGTTGATATATGACGTGAAAATTTCATTAATATCTATCATTTATGTCAAAATGAATCTCTATATTTAATGAATGAATATTATGACCAAAAATCAATAAAAAACAAAAATTTTATGAAAAAAACTAATAATTAAATATACGTTTTGAGTTAATTATATAAAATGATGCCATTCACATGATATGATATAAAATCAACATTATATAAAAATGTATCATTTATAACTTTTTAAATAGTTCCAAATCAAAAGTTATTGTCTAATGTCAATAAAATACTTAATAAATCACTTATTGTTTTAAAATTTATAATTATAAAAAATTGACGTTTATGGAGTCCTAAATAATTGAGTAAAGAGCGTCTCAAATTAGCTGTTCTTATTTTAAGAATTAATTTATTCTTATCTCTTATCAATTTCTTATAATTCTCTATTAATTCTTATCACTTTTTTATTCATAAAAGTGATAAGGATAGAGATATAAACAGCTAATTTGAGATGCTCTATACCTTCATGTATGAAGGGGTTATGTCGTATGGGGTGAAGTCGTATGTATGCGAATGTGGGAAAAACAGGTTTGAAGCGGAGACATGAATAAAGGAAAAGTTTTGTGAAATGAAGTGAATGAGATTTGTGTAAAATGAAATAATTTAATTATTAAATTCATTAACTTAATCATATACATTATGGGTTTACACAAAATTTTACATTAAAAAGTATGTCAAAAATTTGATATACCATTGATTGGGACCTTAGGTATTCAAATCCAATATCATCTCAAAGAACCGGTTGTCTGCGTTTTGCGAACCCCATACATGAAGGTACTCAAATGTGGATCAAAAATGAATTAAATTTGAACAATAAGAATTGACTTTAGACATATGATCATTTGCATAATCTATTTGGCAATAGAATCGTTTCATACACTCTGCGTTCACCCGATTCGATAACATTAGATTATTTTATATGCCGGAATGTGAAAAATAGTGTTTGAAAATAATATCCTCAAATGATTGTCCCGTACGATTCAGAACAAATGTCTTTGCAGTTAACAGGTTTTTTAAGATAACATCGGCATCACATAGCTAAAGGTAAAGAGCTTTTCAAATCACCTTTCCAATTCCTTATCCTTATCAATTTTATAAATAAAAAGGTGATAAGAATTAATAGAGAATTATTAGAGAGTGATAAGAGATAAGAATAAATTTATTCTTAAGATAAGGACAGGTCATTTGAAAAGATCTTTACCAGAGAATAATATATCAAATATTTAGCATACCATTCTATAGAAAATATTGAATATAGAGAAACTATTATTATGCTTTATTATGCTTATTAATAATGCTATGACTAATGTATTTGATTCTGAATTAAAATGTATTTGAAATAAATGTTATGCATTCATGTGTCTTATTGAATATACCCAAACTCTAAATCTGTTTTTCTCATAGTGCTACAGTCATGAGATATGTTTTTTCTGCATCGGAAGGGCCAATTTAACTCAAAATATTTATAGAAAATTTAATCAGATGCGTCTCTCAAGAAATACTGTCACGTATTTTTCATCCGAGTTTAATACATCTTTGTTATTTCAGCCCCTCTAGCATAAAATACCCTCTATCGTTAACAAATATTTCCGCCGCAATATGGTTACCTTAGAGTGGTTTATTTTCTCAATAAATGTGAATATAAAACATTTTAAACATCTATAACATTCAACAATTTTAATTCTGAATGATTAAAAAAGTTATGAGTGACACACTGGACAATAAATTGTATATATTAATTTGGAAAATATAATAATTTATTAATGATTATTTTTATGAAATAAAAACACGTTTAATCAATTAATATAAAATATTTATTTTAATGTATACATATATATATATATCGATTTAAAAATATAAATAAAAAAATTAATGAATATATAAATAGTATTTGCTATATAAAGCAACTGCATATTTTATGCAAATATCTTTTGAAATAATAATAATGACTAGACCGATCAATAAAAAGAAAAAATAATCATTTACAATGTACTTTTACAATGCTACAATTTACAAGGCTGATAAATTGATTTAATAAAACAATTATACAAATGTGTATATATTGTGTATTGCATGCATGGATTGTAAAATATAATTACTAATATATACAGTAATATCAATAAAATATCATATTTTAATGTTGCTTTAAGATTTACTTGAAAATAAGTATTACAATATAATTATAAATATATTTAAACCTTAAAATAATTTTAAAAATTTAAAAATTAAAAATGTCTCGTATTAATAACGTTAAAAAATATACACAAATATATTTATGTAATAATTATATGAGAATATTTGTGTTTATTATGTTAGTGTATCAAATAACCGAATTAAGCATAAATTATCTAAAATATCAGACCGTAGTTAAAATGGAGTTTAAACTTTTAGATAATAGAGAATTTACGGAATTTACGTTTTGTGTTAATCACGACGATGATATTAATAAAAGTATGGATTATGTTTGGAAAATTGACTTAAATATTTCAGTATATGATAAGTATAAAAATATTTATAAATTTGATTTTATTCATTTGAACTTATTTAATCATAATGAATTTATTGGTAAAATGTTATTAAAATTATGCAATTTTAAACTAACATTATTTGAAATTAAATATGAAGATATTAATTGGAAAAAAATAAATTCTGATGTCGAAATTAAAATATCACACAACCATAGAGAAACATGCTTTAGTTTATTTAAAAATTTTATTACTAAAATATTTAAATTATCGATGGTAAAAACTCCATATTTAAAAATATTATATTTTGAAGATAAATTATTTAAGAATTTTTATACAATAATACACCCTTTAAAAACATCGCCATTTTCATATTATAATCAAAAATTAATATTTAAAAGTCGAAAACGATACATTTACTTGACAAAAGTGATTACTGAAATTCTTCAGCCGCTGCCGTATGATACAAAATGTTATAATTATGAAGAAAAAATTGGTGCAAATGCATTGCAATCATATGATGATTGTATTGTTAAATGTGTCGGTGAATATTTAGGAATTTATAATAAAAGTGAAAATTATAATTATAATAAATTTTTATCGAAAAGAAATGCGAACAATAAAATAATGGTTTATTGTCGTACGCATTGCGTTATTGATTGCGTAAAATATCATTACACAATACAACTTATATCCAATGAAGAACACAATTCAAACAAATCTTATGGAATCGTTGAAATTTTGTTGTCTATAGATTCTGAATTATATTATATATATTTACCAAAAATGTCATTTAATGATTATATATGCTCATTTTGTTCGATGTTAGGACTATGGTTTGGAATATCATTAATGCATTTAAGTATTGTTCTAAATTTTATTAAAATTAAATTTTTAAGTTTTCAATTCTATAATTTTCTATATAAACGATCATTCAACGTAATGCTAACATTGGTATTGATATACTTTGCAATTAAACAAATATCATTATCATTATATCAATATTTATTATATGAAACAATTATTAAAATCGATTATAATTCTAAATTTTATTTTCCGCCGTTTATTATTCATGATAATTTTATTCCGCAATATAATAAATCATTACAAAATGAATTTCTAGATCAATACGATTTAAATAAATTCAATTTAATACATTCATGCGAAACAATATTTCATCAAAAATTTCGATGCGAAAATTTTACAAAAACAATGAGAATAATTTACAACAATTCAAATAAACATGTAATGGAAATTCAATATTTTCAATATATAGAAATTGAGAAATTTGAGAATCTAATAAATTATGGTATTTTAGAATTACCATATTTATTAATAACAATGGAATTAACATCACGGATTTCCTTTTACACGACACACAAATTCAATATGGAATTAGATAAATTACGAGGATATAATCACATCAATTATTTCACAATTTATTATTCTCAGAAAATAATCAGATTATTACCATCACCATACAGCGATTGTAATGTTCATCATGAGAATGTAATTGGAAATGTCAAATGTCAAAATGAATGCATAAATAAACATAAATGCACAATAAATTCAAAATCAAAAAATCTTAACTCAACATATATATGCAAATCAAACAGAACAATTATGTTAAAATGTTTATCGGAAATTTGCAATGAAAATTGCAATTCACATGTATTTTATTATTCGATAACACTTAAGTATATCAATCGAACGGACAATAAAAGAATTTTAAAAATTATTCCAAAAGATGAAACACGAATGCAATTTATTTATACACCAAAAATGGACATAAATCAACTGATTTATAATATCGGGGGTATCATGGGAATAACATTTGGAATTTCCGCTGTTTCATTATATTATTACATTTCTAAAATACCAAATGTATTGTTCTTTTCGTATAAATATTTTTTAGAATTTATAGTCATATATAAATATTACTTCAATATTTGTGTTTCATTTTTATGTCGCATTTTTCTTTTATTTTTAAAATTTTCATATAATTTTATTGTATCAATAATTTGTTATATTTATTTATATATAAAATCATTTTGCATTACTTTAGCATAATATGTTTGTTCATTAAAGATAATGATTAAAAATGTATAACTATTGATTAATTTTATTTATATTTAATTGGAATTAATTCATAATCTTAAAACTAATTTATAAATTATAAATATAATATTTATTTCATACCGCGTTTGTTTGAAAATTTTCATCACAATACACTCGAATCTCTATTTATGTCCTGCGACGGGCCTCAGAAAAATGGGACATAAATGTAAATACGGACATAAATAGAAACAAATAAATTGAATTGAATATATGAATTTGAAAAATATAATTATTAATTATTGATTATTATTATGTACTAAAAATACGTTTAATTAATATAAAATATCCATTTAAAAGTAATATATATAAATCGATAAAAAAATAAATTATTAATTATAAATATTATTTATAATAAAAAGCAATTGCATATTTTATGTGAATTTCTTTTAAAATAATAATGATGACTAGTTCGATCAATAAAAAGAAAAAATAACCATTTATAATGTGCTTTCACAATGTTACAATTTACAAGACTGATAAATTGATTTAATAAAACAATTATACAACTGTGCATATACTGTGTATTATATGTATGTATATATATATATATGTATGTATTGTAAAATATAATTACGAATATAAACATCAATAAATTCATCAATATCAATATAATATAATATAATATATTTTAATGTCGTTTTAGGATTTATTTAAAAATAAGTATTATAATATAATTAAATATTATATTTTAATATTAAAATAGTTTTAAAAATTTAGGAATTAAAAATGTTTCGTATTAATAACGTTAAAAAATATACACAATTAATTTTTTATAATTATACGAGAGTTTTTGTGTGTATTATGTTAGTGTATCAAATAACCGAATTAAGCATAAATTATCTCAAATATCAGACCGAACTTAAAATAGACGCTCTTTGATAGTAAATCATTATTTTCAATGACACTTAAAGATTTCGATCACTGTATTCAACGGATTTCAAATCAAAATGAGAAAAATGCAGGACAATTGCGTGTCGAAAACGGGACGTGCAAAAATACAGTGTAAACACATGTAAAATTATGTATATGATTCAATATATTGAATAAATGTGTTGAATTTAAAAAATATAATTGATAAACTTTTATCAAATAAAGAAATTATTTATATACAAAAGTTCTATTTCAGAATATTTTAAAATTTTATTCTATTTTTAGAATAAATTAACGTTAAATTCTAAAATGCATATTTAGTTTATATTATATTTCGTACGTTAAATTGTCATACTGATAACGATAGAGTTAACAACAAATATATTATTTTATATGACACAGAAATTGAATTTGCAATTCATCAGCGACCAGAAAGAGAGGGATAAATCAAGTTATAATGTTTTTTCCAATTTTTACTAGAATGCATTTCTTAGACCCAATAGAATATCATATTAAAATTTCAGGATATCATACCTACGGGAGAAATTAGTTTAAAACTGGAAATTCCAAATTTATTTTCTGTTATTTCTATGACATTTTTAAAAAAGGAAAAAAAATATAATATAAATGTATTGTATTATTGCAAGAGTCTGATTCATCAGCTCTTTGCCTTCCCATGGGATCACACATACACTTACATAACATACACTCTCCATTCATACACACACACTATACATATAATGACATATAGAGTGATTTTTTTTATCTCTGAATAAAATTACACATATTGTGTCAATTTATAACCAATTGTTACTTTAAATAATAGATGTCGCTATTGATTTATGCGTATTGTAATGTTTTTAAAATTCGTTCAAATTAAGTATACAGCTATATAGTCGCTATATATTGTATATGATTTTAGCGAATCCTAAGAAATCAAAGCATATCTATGGAAATGCGCCATAAAATTTTATGATTTTGTAAAACAATATTTTATAAATCATTAAATTATTAATATTTTAATATATTTAAACAACAAAGGCTCTAATGAATGCATTCCCAATACATATTAAATAAATAGCGACGTCTATTAATGAAAGCATCAATTGGTTATAAATTGACGCGGAATGTGTAATTTTATTCAGATAAAAAAAATCACTCTACACATTCATTAGACACTTCTATCACAGATACGATTCTATTAACATCTCTCTGTGCTGAGTTAGCAGCACAGACCATCACTGTTATTTATAATAATTAATTTAATGCGATTTATAATAAAATATAATATAAAAATATAATTAAAGTGTTTATTGTGTCTCTCATATTGCTCTACCGCCGCTATTACGGTCCCATAGCCCGTGGATATTCCGTGGGGCTTTTCATTATTGACTGTGTAAATGATAAAAAATGAACTTTTGCTGTATGTACACTCAAAACTCTAAACCTAATTTTCTCAAATGCATGTATAAAGTACTTATATCTCTCTTTCTAGTCGCTCATTAATTTGATTTATTAAATGGGTATACATCATGTATTAATATAAATAAATATAAAATTATGTATATTGAATATTTGAAAAACTTTTAGTATATTATAATTTTAGTCAATTTTACTAAAACTAAAATTTTATTTTAGCATACTATAAATACACTACTGTATATGTTTTATACATGCGAATGTGAGAAAATGTAAAAAATATAGCATGAATAAAGAAAATGTTCTGTTTAGATAATAATACATTATGTTAAGAACATATTTTTGTTTTCTACTATATTATACTTTTATAACACACATACTCAATATAATGTTCTTTAAATTTTCTTTTCAATTCCATTATATTAATTTGTACAAGGTACAGAGTGATTTTTTTTATCTCTGAATAAAATTATACATACTGAGGCACTTCAACCTATTGTCACTTCAGATAATAGATGTCGCTTTTAACTTATTTACTATATAGTGTATTGCGAATGCATTCAAATGCAATATACAACCATATAATCGTTACATATTTGAATATATGAATTTTGCATATATGAATAACCCGTAGAAATCAAGGCATCTTAATGTAAATGCGTTGAATAGTACTATAATTTTCTGAGACAATGTTTTAGAAATCATTTTTAATACATGCAAACAATATTGAAACATATAAATGCAATCATAATACATTACATTGTAGATTAGTAAATAGCGACATTTATTATTTAAAGTAGCATGTCGTGATAATTTGACTGCGTATGTGTAATTTTATTCAGAGATAAAAAATCACTGTATAATTTATAAGTTATGTATATAAAGAAATACGAAAATTATAATTATTATTGTTTATTATTTTTAAAGAAAACAAATGTATTATGTATGTATTATCTAATAAAGTAATAAAGCAAACTTGAATAACAATAACAATTTAGAAGTATGAAGAAATTGATCGATAATTTATTTTATGCAATTGCGTGATGTATTAATATTACGTGGAAAAAAGTTTAAAACTAAATAAAATACTATTTCTCTAAAATTTCACTTTACAATATACTTTGGCTAAAATATATACATGTATTTGTTATATAAAATATTATTTTTCGCTATTATATTTTATTATATTAAATTTTTTTAATTTAGATATTTTGAACAAAAATGTTTCGCATTAATTACTTTAAAAAATATACAAAATTATTTTTATGTTATAATTATATCAGAGTTTTGGCATTAATTATATTTGTGTATCAAACAACTGAATTAACCATAAATTATTTAAATATCAGACTGTACTTAAAATGGAATTTAATGTTACAGAGAAAAGAGAATTTCCGGAGATTACGATGTGCGTTAAAAATAACAATGGTATAAATGAAAGTAATGATTATATTTGGAAAATGGATTCAAATTTTTGTATTTATGAAAAAAATTAATTTTATTTCTTTGTATTGTTTTAAGTAAAATGAATTAATTGGTAAAATATATTTGAAATTTTGCAATTTTAATATTACGTTATTGGACTATAATTGACTGTGCGCCGTGCCAAAGGGGTTAATGGCCTTTAACAGTTTCTTTAAAATAACATTAGATTTGCATTTCTGAGATCCCAGAAAATATTATATTAAATTTTTAGCATACCATTCTATGAAAATATTTAGTAAATCACAATTTAATTCTAATTTTGAACGTGAATATTAATTAAATAAAATATTTAAGTTTTAATACTTTTAATGCATGCGTTTCAATGTATGCCTGAACTTTAAAACCTGTTTTTCTCATATTGAGGCACATGTCAGTTAACCCCTTTGGCACGGCGCACGGTCAATTGTGAAGATATTAATTGGAATAAAGTATATTTTGATGCCAGAAATAGAATAAGATATATCCATAGAGGAAAATGTTTTAGTTTAGTTAAAAATTTTTTTACCAAAATATTCAAATTACCGATGATAAAAAATCCATGGTTAATTATATATTTTAATAAAATATTATTAAATAGATTTTATGCAATAAAATTATACATATTTTAAAAACATCGCCATTTTCTTATTATAATCATAAATTTATATTTGAAACCCAAAAAAGATATATTTATTTTATAATTGTGATTATTGAAATTCTTCAGTCGCTGCCGTATGATACAAAATGCTATAATTATGAGCAAAATATTGGGGCAAATGAATTTCAATCACATGATGATTGTGTTGATAAATGTCGAAAGAACATGACAATAAATACATTTGCATCAAATAAAAAAGTGATTTAAGAAATTATGGTTCACTACAGTAAGCATTGCCTTTTTTATTATGATAAATATCATTATACACTGTGTTTATTATAAAACTGAAAAGTTTCAGATACGTTCCGAACTAAAATAGACCAACTAATGCAAAATGTTTAACTCATTTTTATTCAATTTCACAAAGATAACACGCATGACATACTTGTCAAAGAATTTATTTAAAAAATTCGCAATATGTTTTTCGAGTTTCAAAATCAAAATTATGCAATTGTTGCAGAATTCGAAATTTTTATGGAAACAATCTGAATTAAGACATGGCCAAGATTTTCTGATTTTTTAAAGGGGAGTCGATTTCAAGGGCGGTCAAATTGGTCAAAATTGCCTGGGGGGTCAGCCAAAAAATCGTGAGGGGGTTAACCTCACCCTGACTCCCTCGGTCATTTCTGCGTATTGAGCACTGAACCTTCCGACTGATGTTTACGACGTTTTTTAACATCATCTCTAACCTTTAGAATGTTTTTTTTTATTAGAATAAAGCATTTTCTTTTATGCTTTGTATATTCTGAATTTTTCGCATCTTTGAATTGAGTACAAATTTGGATTTGTACATATATCACGTTCATACTATTTAAAATTGAATTAGTTTACTTGTGTATTGTGCAATTGAATAAAGGTGAATTAAACTTTTAGCATTAGTTGATATATTTTAGTTCGGAACGTGTAGAACATTTTTCAGTTTTATAATAAACACTCTGTATGACAAAACTAACAGTTCGTGAACATATTTCCGTAGTTTATATTTTAATCGATACTTTTCGATCAATAAATTCCTAATTATATTATATATATTTGCCAATGATGTCATTTAATGATTATGTGCGCTCATTTTGTGCGAATTGGGACTGTAGTTTGGGATATCATTGATACACTTATATATTATTATTGTAAATTTTATTAAAAATATATTTTTGAATTTTCGATTTCTTAATTTTCCATATAAACGATCATTTAACGTAACGTTAACATTGATTTTAGTATATTTTACCGTTAAAAAAATATCATTATTATTGAATCAGTTTTTTATATGAAACAATTATTAGAATCAAATATAATTCTAAATTTTATTTTCCGCCGTTTATTATTTATGATAATTTTAAACTGCAATTTTATAGTAAATCATTTAACAACAAATCTATAATTCAATACAATTTAAATAAATTCGATTTAAATCATTTATGTGAAGCTATACACCACCAGAAGTTTCAGCGCAATAATTTTACAAAAAACAAAGAAAGATTTACAATTCATTTGATGCAAATACACATGTAATGAAAACTCAATGTTTTCAATATGCAAATTAATAAATTTTAATGTTAAATTACCTCATGAATTAATAGCAATGGAATTGACATGACATTTTTCATTTTATTCCACACATAATACGAATTTAGAATCAGATTCATTACGGGGTTTAAAGCGCATCAATTATATCGAAATTAATTATTATCAGAAAATAATACGATTATTACCATCACCATACAGCGATTGTAATGTTCAGCATGAGAATGTAATCGAAAATATAAAATGCCAAAATAAATGCATAAATGAACATAAATGCATAATAAAATCAGAACCAAAAAATCCTTACTCAACATATATACGCAAAACTGACAGAACAATTAAAATGTTAAAATGTTTATCGGAAATTTGTTATGAAAATCGATATTCACTGGCATTTGAATAGAAATTTATGAAACATAAAATTAATTAATTGATATATCTTATTTTATGTGAACATTATTTGTGTACTTTTTTAGTCTTTCAATACATATGTCACATGACATACCAAACTTTATTGTCATAGCAATAAGAGTAATAGACTCATAATTTGAAAAATCACAGTAATAATTAGGGTGACCACACTTATAAGAACAAAATTTTTAATATATAATCTAGATGTAAAGTTTATATCAAATTAGCTGTTTCTTATCTGAAATTAAAAAATATTATTATCGTTTATCACTCTCTGATGAAATATCAAAAAATGATAAGAGATTCAAAATCTGATACTAAACACATACGAGCAAAAGTATATGTTCAAAACATGGCTTCGATTGTGA
>LBFL01067017.1:0-11935 GCA_000988845.1 Hypochthonius rufulus
TTTATGTGTAAATTGAATGAAGAGATCATTTAATTAAAAAATCACTTGAAACACACCAGAGACATGATAATGTTAACAATTACTTACGTACAATTAAAATGTAAATGTCTCCATCATAATGCAAATTTAACTTAATTTAAACTCTAAACTTAATTGTCATAAAATGCAAAATATTTTTATTTTTATTTCATATAAAAATGCATTTATCAAAAACGAATTTCTTTGTAATTCTATAATTTTTTATAATTTTTTAAAATTAACTATTGATTTCTATAACAAAATTTATTTAAATAAAATTAAAATGTAATAAATTACTCATATGCTTTAATAATATATTTATTCACCGCGTTATTTAATCGATTGATAATGTTTAATACTGTCGCGTGATGCGGAATTTGAATTTCAAATTTATATTATTATTAAATTTTTATATTAATATTGTTATATAAATATTGTGTGAATACGTGTTTATACATTTATGTTATTAATGCGAGATTTTAGAGGAATAATCTCTATCCGAAGAATCGATTTTAAAAAAACAAATTATATATTCAAAGAATTTTAATAAATTGAATATGCAAAATCTTAGTGTGACGGGAAATACCAATAATGGTGAAATTATTATTATTATTATTATTATTCACAGATATATGATATAAGTTGAAAGCAAAATTTTGTTTTATAGAATTCATTTCATATATACAGGTATTGGGGATCATCTTTATGGTATAGATAATATTGCATTCTGTTGCGTAACACCAAAAGTAAAACATATCGTAAGTGTGGAATGCTCTATTGATTCACATGAAAACATCGAAATGACCGTCTCGGAGAACGATGATATTATATTACAATTTAAAAAATGAATTTATTAATTTGTATTTACTTTTAGTATTAATTATTTTGGGTATGTATTCGTGAATAAATTAAAAATCAGTGACTATATTTACATTTATAATTATATTAGAAATTCGATTCTAAATTTGGAGATTATGATCCTCAATTTATCAGTTATGCTTAAATATGATTTTTCATAAAAATATTTGTTTCAAAATTTTTTGTTAAAATTATTTATATTGTATTTTGATTTGTCATGTGTTAATGTAAAATAAAATAAAATTTCATTTTTGAATATTAAAATAATTCTAAACACAATCATAATTAAAGTATTAAAAAACTTCATTAAACTAAAATAACCTAAAATCAATATGAAACATTATATATATTTTGCAGAGTGTATATTTCATTTCTAAAAAACCTTCCGAATCAAAACAGATCAAAATTTATTAATTAATGAAATAGATATGTAAAATCCTTTGTATTTCATTAATTGTTTAAGGATTTCTATTATTTTCTACGTGAGCATTTGAAAAAGTTAGAGTCAATGCTAATTATTATTAACAAATTATAAGATTAGCATAAAACTATTAAAAATGATCACATTAAATTTATATATGCATTAACAAATACACAAAAACCTCCTTAACTTGAACCTCTATAACTTGAAAACATCTATAATTTGAACAACTTTTTAGGACCCGAATCATTTCCTATACTTTTGCATGGCCATGAACCTCCATAACTTGTAACTTGAACACTCTATTGTAGAACCCATAATAGAAATAGAACCTCCATAACTCGAATAACGTGTGAAAATGTTGGAGTAAACTCTATTTGACATGCGCAAACATCACATTATTACTTATAATTTAAATAAATTTCATAAATAAACTCAAATAACTAATTATTTTAAATTAAATTAGAATCTGATATAAATAACTATAAAATATTTACATTTTATAAACAAAACCAAAGCTTTATTATAAAATTATTTTTTATTATAAACCTCTATAACTTGAAAACCTCCATAATTTGAACAAAAATATTGGACCGCAATATGTTGAAGTTATGGAGGTTTTTGTGTACACTATGTTTGGAAAAAGAGCGAACTTTAATAAGTAGAGTTCGCTCTTTTTCCTAACATAGTGTATGATTTTTATGCTTTTATTAATATTAGTGCAGAGTCCAACAGAATAATGAAAATATATAAAAATACACTTTTTGAATATAAATTTTTAAAAATATTTTTAGTAACTTTTGATGATTAAACAAATAAAGTTTTACCATTTTTATTGATAAAAATATTTATTATAATAAATAAACCGTTTTAAAAAGTCATAAAATGAATGGAATAAAAAAATGAGTTTCAAATATTGTTTCGTTATTTTTATCATAATCGACAATTAAATTTTTGTATTAAATTTTAGTATCGATTTACGTCGATGATCGTACCATAAAATTTGAAATTATCTTTTATTTTTAACATCAAAAAAGTTTATGACATTTTATAAATGACAATTTTAGACTCTGTTATTTTAAATAAAATATCATCCGTTTCACAAATAAGGGTACTCTCAGCTTTATATAGCATTATGCTATTATATGGTATGATATATGCATTAATGTTTCTTAGTTTTATATCATTTTTAAACGTTTAAATTTAATTAAAATTTACTATTTATTAATGATAAACTCAAATCTACAATTTATTTTACTCCATTTAAGGATTCAAAACTTAAATTCAGAATAATCAATGAGATTGAAAATGTTTATTTAGAAATATGTTACAATGTGATTGATAATTTTTAGACCGTATTTTTAATTGTAATGATTATAATGTTAAATGTTTAAATATAGTTATTCATTAATAAATTTCAATTATTAAATTGGAACTTTAAAAAATAAAACTTTTAAAACCATTAATACATATATTATAGCATAATGCTATATATAGTGAAGAGTACCCTTATTTATGAAACAGGTGATATTATACTTTATCAAAAGTATGATTATATATTTTCAGCCATAATTTAGTTTATGCTTATCTGTTAACGCTATAATTTTAAATATTTGCTCAAAAGTAATTCTTACCAAAGTTTGCATTATTCTTTCACGTGAAATTATTACCTAAACATTCATTATTTCTTCAATAATCATAAATGAAATTTAAAATATTAATAACATTAATAGTAATAACAGGTTTTATTTAAAGTAAAAAAATTATTTTCATAGATATCTTTGTATAAAAATATGCTAAATATATTAAAAATATATATATACTTGTAAATATATACTTGTAAATAGTTATAAAAAATTATTGGTCAAAATATAATTATCCACTAAAAGGCTTTCGTATTATTTTGTTTTTTATTCTTCAAAATGCTTAAAACAATAATAATCAAATTGTTGATGATAATATTTGAATTTATATTTAATATTTCTTCAAAAATCAATTATATATTTGGTTATTTAACATTAAAATATTTAAAAGAAAATCCTCCGAAAATAAATGTCGACTCAATACTTATAAATTGGGGATACTTAAACGGGATTTATACAAATGATGGTTTAAAAGTAACAATAAAGGGAAAGATAATTCATAACGTTTCGATATTCTTAACTCTGCTTTTAATATTTAATTATTTTGCGTTATGTTTTGTCGATGATGACTCATTATGGAATTATTATATGGGAAATTACAGTGTAATAATTGGTGATCGCTTTGTATTGGGAATTTATTTGTTACCGGTTATACATGCATTTGCAAATACAATGTTATTTAATTTGGCAAAAGATCCGCAACAATTATCATGGTTAATGTTATATCAAATTGTAAAGGGTGAGCTCAATTATGAGGATATTAAATTAGACGATAGAAATATTCTAAAATTCAAAAATCGCGTCACATTTACAATGTATTATACGCGTGCATTAATATGGTTTTCTATGGGAATTGGAATATTATTTGGAGTAATGTTTGGGATTGTATTATGGCCGAAGGATTTAATATTTTGGGGTATATTATCAGTCATGCAAATATCAATATGGACATTCTATGCAATTATTGGAACGTATTGTTTATTATTTATATTTTATCACATATGTTATTATGTTAAATTACGTTTTCAAAATATTAATCAAAAGATTAAAAAATTTTTAAATGAAATTAATGGGGAATCAATTAATTCTAATGAATTATTGAATATTCTCGATGAATTTGACGAAATATGCTTACATTTGAGTCACTATAACAATTTTTGGCGTTATTTTATTATAATTCATTATTCATTTTATGGCACATTTATTCTGTTTATCATGTATATCGTACTGTATTCTAACACTGCATTATGGTATCGAACGATTGTATTATTATTTATACCATTATTCTACACTAATGCATGTATTACGTCATTTTCGACAATTATGGTCACTAATGAGGTGAATATAATTTTAAAATTCTTATCCGTTAATTATTTTTTATAAAACGTTAATAAATAATAATTTATTACTTGTAAATTATATTAATGCTCTAGCGTAAGCCCTCTCTATCATGAATAACCTCTCTATCGTGAACATATTCTTAGCCCAGAATCATACGAATCATATATACCTCTGCTATTACGTAAAATCCTCTTTATCGTAAACAAAAATTTCCGCCACAATATTCCCACGCTAGAGAGGTTTAAGCGTATTCAAATGCACAAGAAACTGCTAAACTAATTTTGTAATTTAATTATTCAAATTCAAAATTCATATGCTACAAACAGACACATAAATACACATTTCATTATTTTAATAAACTTAACATTTTAAAATATTTTAAAGGCAATCGCATCATATTCAAAATTAAACTCATTTATGGTTAAATTTAAAATTGATTTATCGGCAAAAATTAAATTAACCCGAACATTGCAAAGAATCGGCGGTCCTACGATTGGATTTTATTGTTGGGATCTGTTTCCAGTCACGAGACTCAAATTTCTTACTGTAAGAAAATAGTAAAATGTGAATTTATCTTAAATAAATTAAAATTAATATTTCAGATCGCATTGGAAATTGCGTGTCATTTTCTTTTGTTTATTGATGCCATTAGAAGAAACAAATAAAATATTTATTAATATAATTTAATATAATTTAATATAATTTAATATAATTTAATTTAATTTAATTTAATTTTGCTGAATGATTTATACTTTTTAATAATAATAATTATTAAATTATTTATTTTTTATTAAATTTTCTATTTTTAAATTATTTAGGATTAGATTTTTTCTAAAATTTAAATTGAGTTTTGTATAACTAAAATCTATTATGTAATAAATATTTACCTTAAATTGGTGAATTCATATTTATTTGACACTTTAAAAATAAAAACTTAAAATTTCAATTTCTAAATATATACTGTAATTTAATATTTGATTTAATATTTGTATACATTTTATACAATATATACAAAAATTCACTAAATTATATTGGCACTAGTAAGTATAAGTAACTAGTAAGTATAAGTAATTCTTGTTTTTAACCCTTTGAGTCCGGGGTTTTTTTTGAATTTTAAAAATCAAAGAGGGAGCAAGGTGTGCAAGTGAAACTTTCAAATGTATATACACGGAACCCGGTTTCAAAGGGTTAAATAAACTCTTAAACATCACTAATGTGAACATATTTCATCGGAAATATTTTGTTTGAAATATAAATGCGTTAACGTTACAGAAGTTGAAAAAGCTAATAATTATTTGAATTAAGAATTTGTTTATATTAGAGAGAACGTTTAAGAGTGAGTTTACTTTAGAGAGACTTAAGCAAATTGAGAACCACAAAATTATACAAAATGATAAAAAATTTGAAAATATTCCGATTAAAATCCAAAACGGTAAACGTTTCCATAAATCTAACACTAAAATATATTATTTTATTAATAAATCATATCTTTTAATTTATTTTTAACGTTTTATTTATGTTCATACCGTCGTTATATTAATACACTTAAACTTTCCTCGTATTAAATTGAATAATATTTGTAAATATTCAATAAATTTATTTTCGATTTCGTTAAATAAATCAATTGAATTATTATTAAACAGCGTTCGGCAAGGGGAGGTTTAAACCTTATTTTTTCCCAATTTTCTAAGGGGGGATCTCAATTTTTCTAAGGTTTTTATTAACTTTGCAATTTTCTATGAATTTTTTAAAGAAATATTTTCATATTTGAAATTTTTGAGAGGCGATACCGAATATTCAGAGCTCCGGACTCCTCCTTGCTGAACACTGTTATTAATTATAATTATCATTAATAATCAATAATTATTATTACACCAGTAATAGGGTACTGCAATAATATTATTAACTTAATATTAATTAAAATAAATAAATAATCAAATAATAGTTATTCAATAATTTAGGCATACTGCTTTAAAACAAATATAGTATGTCAACTTAAATCGTAGACTGAGATTTGAGAATCGCGCGTCGCGCTATCCCCAAAGTTAAACGTATAAATTTTTCATTATTTAATAGTTTCATATTTTGGGTGCATATTAATTAAACAATTAACAAATTAAAATTAATCATTATAAATATAAATAAAATTTAATACTCACATTCAAAGCCATTTTTTAAACTATATTTTTTTAATATTACATTTATTCAAATTTTACGGATTAAAAATTTCTAAATTAATATTTTTATCATTTACCCTATCATATTACTAAATTGTGATAAATATTTGATTATTAATTAATTACAACAGCAAACCCTAAATACTCAAAGATGAGCGATAAACCTTTAGTTGTGGATAATGGCTCCGGAATGTGCAAAGCGGGTTTAGCCGGAGACGACGCCCCTATCGTCGCATTCTCTTCCATTGTTGGTCGACCGCTTATTAAGGTAAATACAATACCTAGCAATACCATTATCTACCTCAGAGGTATGCATTGTTGGAAGACAACGATAAGGAATATTTCGTGGGCGACGATGTTCAAATCGAGCGTACAATGCTCTCACTCCGATATTCCATTGAACATGGGGTCATAATGAACTGGGATATGATGCAATTGTGGAATTATACATTCGCCAAATTGGAGGTCACTTCCAAAGAAAGATTCATACTGCTAACAGAAACACCGCATAATCCTATAGAGCATCGCAAAAAAAATTGCTGAAGAGATTCAGCATCATCGTCACAAATAGAAACGCAAACACAAGACACGTGCGAAACAATACTCACGTCGACGACGGTTCGGCGTTCAGCTCCAATAATGCAGCTGAATCCCGTTCATACGTTTTTTGCATCGTCTGATGCTGCTGTTAACCTATTCCATTGTTGATGCCGCTGTTAAACTATTCCATTGTTGATGCCGCTGTCATTTCTTATTGACGATTATTGCGAACATTTTCACTTCTCTCATAGGCATGATTTAGTTCTAATGTATTAATTTATAGATAATGTTTGAATCATTCGAAACCCGCGAGATTTATATTGCGACTCGAGCTATGCTCTCACTTCACGCCTCAAATCGTTCGACTGGGATCGTATTGGACATTGGTGATGGTGTGTCACACGTCGTTCCTGTTTTCAACGGACGAATTGAAGATGACGCCATTTTTCGAGTCAATTTAGCGGAACGTGATTTGACAAATTATCTCAGAGCGATCTTAACTGAACGCGGATTATCTCAGAGCGATTTAACTGAACGCGGATTATCTCAGAGCGATTTAACTGAACGCGGATATTCTTTCAGCACCACAGAGGAAATGGAAATTGTTAGAGACATTTAAAAAACCCGGTTTTGTTTCCTTAGATTACGAACAGGAGTTAATCACTGCAACATCATCCTCTTCGTTGAAACAGTAATACAATATGCCCAATGGTCAAGTGATTGTCATTGGAGACGAGCGATTCCGTTGTCCGGGAGTGCTGTTCTAACCGAGTATGTTGAGAAAGGATGCATTGGGAATCGATCAAATATTGTATAAGCCGATTATGGAGTGTAAAGTGAGAATGGGGAAACTCATGTGCGAAAATATCGTCATATCGGGGGATCTACGTTTCCGGGTATTTGTTGATGTGGACATTTTAATGACCATTGTTGCTAATAATTATATTTCAGGTTTCCCCAGCAGACTAAGTAAAGCACTAACAGCGCTGCTTCCTTCAATGCCAATCAAAATAATAGCTAATGATCGAAAGCACGCTTGCTTGCACGCTTGCTCGCACTCTTGCTTGCACGCTGTTTGGATCGGAGGATTTAAACTTGCATCTGCTAAGAATTTCCAACAGAAATAGATTACTAAAAAGCAGTATAAGGAGCATGGAGACTTTTTATTCAAAATTATTTTATTACTGATAATTTTTTAATCATTTAATGTAATAATTGTTAATAATTTTATACATAATCTGTTTAACGAGATTAATGTACATTTTAAAGGCCGTTAACAATTAAAATGTGATGCTAAAACTTAATTTCAGTTTATCGTTTCAACTTTTAATTTAGTTTAAAAGTTATTTAAAATTTTTAAAAACTGCCACAATTGTTCCAGTTTCGGATAAATATGTGTTAAAAGAGCTTAACACATGATCTCTAATGATTTAAGATTCACGTGACCATCTTTAATCATCCGCACTAAACCATTATCAATATCATCACCCGAAAGTGTATTAAATGTCAAATGTTTCAATTGTTTCAATGATATAATTGGTGATGGACTCGTATCATCATTACCCAAAACATTGGCTCTTAAATCAGTTAAACCCGTAAATAATTGTATCTTTTTTAACACATCAACCGATACATTCGGTCGACTGAAATATGTTAAATGCGTTAATGATTTATTGTATTTGTTACTGATATAATCAATAATGTACATGAATATTCCAGATCAATAACATGAAACTGATGTTAAATATTTACGTATAAAAATTTTATTCGGGTTTAAGATTAAAGTATTTCCCTGTAAATTCACGACCGAAGATGTTACATCTGATTCTTAACTCTTCGAGTGATTTGAAATACGAAAATAAATTGAAGAATGTTCTTTCAATCATTAGATGTTCATAATGAGGATTTAATGCGAAATGTTTAATCTTCGGACCGATAATTGAACCGATACTTTTCCATTCCTTAAAGAATCGTATATCATTACTCCTCTTAATATTAGTCAAATGATAGTAAAATACTTCTGCTAAAACAACACCCCTCAAATGTAAACACTCTAATGATGAACATTTTTAAAATCATTCGCATGACTTTAGTATTAATAACACAATAATTTAATTGAAGACATTTGATTGACGAACATTTTGTCTATAAATAACTTAATTTATTAAATGATGTTTCATGTGACAAATCGTAAAGTGCATATGAAAGTGTCTGTTTAAATGTCGATCGTATATCACCACCATTAGTGCAATAATCAGTTAATTGTTGCGAACACTGCCATTGCGTGTCGTACGTGAATGTTGTACCTATGGTCAACTGATTCTGTAATATTTCAGTTATGATCATCTTCCATCATTTCGATACTCTTTCGATTGAACATTTCTCAATTATACTTAAATACGAGAATATCATTCGTAGTGCATCATCATTGAGATTATCATTTGTCACGTGATTCAATTGTTGTTCATCTTCATTCACTCGTAATGAGTCATTTGAATGGTATCTTTTCATACGCTTTCCATTTGATTTACCATTTTTTTTCGACATTTTTATATATTTAATTAAATAATTATTATTTAATGAAAAACAATGATTTCACAGTAATTCTTTAAGTCACGTGTTTATTGTCTCGAGACATTAATAAGTAAATAAATGACGATGACTCACGTATTACCATTAATTAATAACACGTTAAACGTCAGTGATTTGATTGAATTGTTTAAGAAATTTTTTACCAAAAAAATTATATGTTAATCAAAAGATGAAGATTTTGAGAAAAATTCATTTAAATACAAAATGCTAATGATGTTGAGAATGAGAATATGTGAATTACACATAATGCATTAAAACGGTGCCACCATATGTTAGCATAATTAAATGCAGTAATAAATACACATTTATTTGTGCTATTATTGTTTATATTTTACTGTAATTAAAAATGGTGTTACACTGGAGATTTTTAATATCGCACACGAGTATGGGCGCCGCCATATGCATTTGCTATCTTATAACATACAAAATACATATGACGGCGCCCATACCCGTGTGCGATATTAAATATCTCCAGTGTAACAATTGAACAGCGTGTTTTTATCGTAAAACATTCGTTTTCTATTTAAGTGCAGAGAAATGTGCAAACAGAACATTTCTAAAGTGATTAAACAGGTTCCAACTGAATTTGACACCATTAGATTATTTTCTATGGGAACATCTGAAAGAAAAAGTTTATAAAGAAAATCTTCAATTAATGAATTAAAAGATTCAATTATACACTCAATTCAAAGCTTCAATTCAATTCCTCAAGAAACATTGTCACGTGTCTTTAAAAATATGAAAAAGAGAGCGGAAATGTGTTTAATGGCCGATGGAAAACATTTCCAACATTTATTATAATGCTATATAATGCGCTATTTTAGTACAGTATGTGTAATTTTTTATGGTTTTAAAATGGACACATGGAATATGTGTTTCACACATTTTTGTACACTTAAATATTACTTTTTTCCGTATTATCGATCCTCTCTATAGGATAGAGTTTATTGAAGTAAAATTGTTATTTATATGTCACGATCTCTATTATATAAATAGCAATTTTACTGCGCAGAGTTCTATCCTATAGAGAGGATCGATAACACGGAAAAAGTTAATATCACAAATCAATTTATAAATATTTGAATATTTAATTAATTAATTAAATGCAGAATAATGTAAAACTCGACACACATTTGAAACAACTCAAATATGTTTTTAAAAATACGGCCATTATTGTTGTTATGGTGATTATAAACATATAATAAATACTAACATTTAAATGGTTGATTCTCAAGTATCATATGTTTCACATATGTTATAATAATAATTATAATAATTAATTTAGTGTTTTCAAAGAAATACAAAGAAATAAAAACATGTTTTATGATTAATTAATTTAAATAATTACAGTATTGATTAAAATTATTAAAATTTCTTATGTGTAAATATAGAGTTAAACAAATCGCGGGTATAATCATAAAAACATTTATCACTTAATTTTAATCTTAATTTTGGGATTTGAATTTATGTTCCATTACATGATGTGTCATAAAATTCTAAAACTCATTTAACATTGAAAATGCAACAGAATGATGTTCGATTTTAATTTTGAATAACAATTTTAAATGAGAAATTTCTCGACGTGCTTTGAGTGACTTTAAATTGAGTAATTTCTCGACGTGCTTTGAGTGACTTTAAATTGAGTAATTTCAAACGTTCATCGTAATTATAGTTATAATGTTCTGAACAAATAAATTTTGAAACCCTTTTCTGAACCTTTTCTATTCTTTTACTTTGGGTTTCGGTGGAATTCCAACAGAGGTTACAAAACTCGATAATTGGCATAACATAAGTTAAATATACTTTTAAAAATGTATGACCATCTCTGTATTTACAAATATTTCTCAAAGTTGCTAACTTTTTTTTAACGATTTTTTACATAAATAATCTACTTGCGTATTAAAAGACATTTTACTATCATAAAATATGCCTAAATCTTTATGATCTGACGTCATTAGTATGGGAGTAATTAACTTATGGAGCGACTTATGAATGATAAAAATCCTTTACTATTAAATGAACAAAACATATATAAACATTTGTTTTGAATGTATTTATTCAATTAAAATAATACTTTTTTCAGTTGAATTTTAAAGTGAATTAATGTATTTCATGCTACAGATGCATTATAAAAGTATGAAAATTACTAAAATTATTGTAATGAATTATTACGAAAATAGAAAAATGCAATATGTTCACGTTAGAGAAATTTAACCGCATTTTAAAAAATATTGATAATTTTTATTCAAATATTAAATAATGAATACATTGAGAAATAATATTATTTTAGTAGTAACAAGGCCAAAAGCCCGGTGCTTCGCACCTGTATATAGTGCAACAATAAG
>LBFL01067509.1:0-15908 GCA_000988845.1 Hypochthonius rufulus
AATTTGTTCCTAAACGTAATTTTCTGGACGCTCCCCCCCTGGGGTGAAAATCCTGGCGGTGCCCTTGATTGCAACTTTACTTTGCAACCTTACTTTGCAACCTTACTTTGCAACCCTACTTTGCAACCCTACCTTTCAACCCTACTTTTCAACCCTATTTTCAACTCTACTTTTCAACTCTAATGCATGTATCGATTCGAATAAAAATATAAACATAAAATAAATGTTTTAAAATTAAAAATATATTTACGTATAAATATATATTTACAATTGAATTGGAAACAAAATGAGTGTCATATGCTTACGTCATTTGCCATTAAAATTACTTTCAATGAAAATAATGGTCCGACACAATTCGGCACCGATTCTTATGCAATCATCGGCTACATTTTCACCGCAAACAAAAAATGATTCGGTATGTGTTTAAGAGTCACACATTTGCGAAACATAATTATACAGTTATATTTACAATTTTTATTTGTGTTTTATATATAATGAGATATGCATTTATATGATATGTATTTATATGATTTATTTAATTAATGATTTATTTAAATGATAATTAATGGACTGTTAATAGAACGGCACCGTTAATACGTATAAGAAAATAATGCATAACATTTAATCGATAATTTATATTTAAAATTGCATTTTAATATTAAATTAAATGATTGATTTTATTAAATTTTTTATTTAAACTTAAAGTGCGGTCACAATTCGCGTAAATGTATTACATTTGATGCTTATGATGAGGATGATGATAATAACCATTATAAGAGTTCACAAATAGATTTATATTCATTAAGTAATAAATTAATGCAATTGAATGGGAATTCTCTAATCACAAATGGTAATTTAACGGTTAATTTGGATGAAACACATTCATCATTAGCTCAAAACTCAAGGGATTCGCCTCTAATTGATACTGATACGACACAACGAAGTTTAGTCCCTGTGACGGTCCTCAACGGTTTTTTGGACGCAAATCCTATATCTGTCTATTGTATTAATGGGAAATACGATATTCTTAATTCGAAATTTTTATCCGATTGTGAAAAGCGGAGTGTCGATTGGGATTATCATAACCGTACGTTGATACGTATGACCGAATCTCATAAATTGAATATCGCGACACAAAATAATAACGAAAATTCAGGAAAACCGAATGCAGAACAATTACATTGGATTTTTGAAGAATTAGCAAATAGCGTATGTTGATTTTGGCATATCTTTTCTCATGTATTATATTTTATTTTTTTATTTTATTATTTAATTACTCAAATATTTTATATAATTTTGGATAAGAATTATATACATTAATATTATAAAAATATACATAAACCAAACCAAACCATAAACCTCTATATCATAAACATATTGCGATCAGAAACTAATGTTTACTTTAGACAAATTTTTACGTTATAGAAATTGGAATAACAAATGTTTATACACATAAACCCCTCTAACGTGAACCCCTTCTAGCGTGAATAACCTCTCTTACGTGAACAAATGCTTAGACCCGCGTCATATAAACCTTTGCTTTTTTTAACCTCTCTAATGTAAAATCCTCTATCATGAACAAATATTTTCGCCGCAATATAGTCACGTTAGAGAGGTTTAAGTGTATTTGGATAGAAACGTATGTTTACGTTAGAGTGGTTGATGTGTATAGGAAGGAGTATACAAATAAAGAATTTTAATAAAATATGCTGTATAATGAACAGATCCCATCATTCTTCACGCGTCCCCATAACTATCGAGTCTATAATCAAAATGTTGAATTTCGAGACAATATTCGCGGTGTCACCACTTATGGACTTAAAATATACACACAACAAATTGCAATGATTAAAATATTGGGACATTTAAAGTACAGTCACATTAAAATGGAAATTCTTAAAATAACGGAACATCCCGAGGATGGGACTGTTCGTGTCCGTTGGAGAGTGATTGGAGTGCCGGGATTAAGGAAAATCGTTATGTTTTGGAAATACCGATTATGGGAATGGAAGAAATTAATGTCGAAGAGTCAAGCAGAGTATATATTTAATATTTATTTTAGTATGACATTTACTTTTAACCTTTGACTTTGCTTTTAACCTTCAGTTGGATCGATGGGTTTTCGATATTTCATGTCGGCAGTGATGGTTTAATATATAAACATGTCGTGGATAAAGTATGTTATAAGTAATGCCCTGAAACTTATGGATATATTGCTACGGTCACCCTATTTATTTTTCAACTTATAAGTCATTTGCATGAGAATATGGTTAAAAGAATGTTACAATTAGGGTGACCGTAGCAATATATCCATAAGTTTCCGGGCTTTAGTTATAATAATTTATGTTTTGGAAATTTTATTTTGAAATAAATTTAGATAATTCCTGACGATCAACGAAATGAGGCAAAAGCAGTTAATGGTGTGGCAATGAAATTGGCACTTTTACTTGGATTAATCGCACGTCCTGATGGAGAATTTTTTGATGATTTACCTATTTTAATGCAAATATCATCCACGCAAATGTCATCGATGCTAATGTCTCCGTTCGGCAATTTTGATCCCAACGGATAGATTCATGTATAATGAGATTTATTGTTTTATTTTACATAACTTTATTCCCGATGATTGTTTTATTAATTGACTCATCGGGTATATCTGTTGTTATAAATAAATTAATTTATATTTTCATTTAATGGTAATATATGAGCTCTCATCATAACTTAACATGAAAATATTCACGCTCTAAAATACAATGCAGTGTTATGCTTTGACCGACGATCGGACACACGAACATATTTTTATAATAATGTAAATACCATTTAAAGATTATAAACGGACCGATGAAAACATTTACAAAGGATTTAAGTGTAAAGTAAAGTATTATTTAAGCATTAAATTAAATTAATTTTTTATTGAATTTCAATACTAGATTTACATGTTAAGCATTGATACAGTGTTATTTTCAAATTCTACATTTTTATTGATAATAATAACAATAATAATCCGATGAACATATTTACGATACACTAAATACGTGCACAACAGTTGCAAACCCCATGTATAACCCCATATTACTATGCATATTGTCCTGAGGATTTCTTCAACTGATAACGTACGACCAGAAATGGCATCGCAAACGGAATCGCTAAGAATATCGTCATTTTTATCATCAGAATACGGTGATTTGCGATTGAAAATGGCAAATTCTGTTTAAACATTTATAAAATCAATTCATTCATATAAAACATAAATGCTTTTCACGAACAGACCTGTCCTTTGTATGTCGGTCCGTGCGACGATTGTCTTAATGATGCCGCAATCAGTTGTTTGGGAATTAACGCTAATTTCGTATTTATCATTATCGGGTCTAAAATTTAGACTAAATTAATGTTTTAAACAATTAATATAAACAAAATTTTTCTTATATGTGTTTGTTTATTGCAAAACACTGTAATGGAGTATGTGAACACGTGATTCGTGTATTGGTTAAGTGTTGTCCAATCAAAGGACGAGAGTCTAAAGGATGAGAATAAAATGATTGTATCATAGGAGTGTCATCGTTATGGCAAAAGTTAGCATATGTAATTTAACTCATTGTTGCGTCCATATTGAGTGATGATACAATAAACCAATCAAAATTAAGCATTTTCTCTGAAATGCACGGAAAAATCTGTAGAATGCTGCACGTGCATAACACTGTATACAATAATAGGAAACTTAGCACTGTCAAAGGCAGAGAATTTCTATGATTTTTTATTGTTGCAAAATTACATATCCCAACTTTTACCATAGCGATGACACTCATGTGATTACGCCAAACATTGCAGAGATTATATAACATGAATTACGAGGATATTATGAGGATATTATAATAATTATGTAATAAATATGATACACTTAAATATAAATATTTATAAAAATATAAATGACCATCGTCCATCTTTTAGTGTTCACAATGTTTTAATTAAGAGATTACATATGAAATTTAATACTCTTTAAACTTTTTTCTCAGTAAAATAATTGATATTAATTTTCTAATAAAAAAATAGTTATTATTACGTTATAATTGTATAACCCTTTAATTTGATACACGCCTTTTGATCATAGGAATTCGTTGAGATATTCATTCGCCTCTCACTATAAAAGTCTCATCACTCATTCATGCATCGTTATGCGTTTTGCATTAATTAATATCTAAATTATGCATTAATTATGCGATTTAATTGTGATATTACGTCATAAATCACATTCACGTTTAAAGGTGAAGTGACATTTGATGTTTATTATGATATGTCATTTAGTAAATCGTGTGATTTACCATTACATTTAAGCATTACCATTACATTTGAGTATTAATTTAATGCACTGTAAAGTGAAACGGTCGATGACACCGCTCTTATGGCGGTTAATTGCATTGCATCATTGTTTATTACGAATTTATTTAATATGATTTTTATTGTTGATTCACGACACTAATTAATTTGAAATGCTTTGTGATGAGTCATTTGTGTTGATTTAGTAAATGATACAATTGTCATGCGACAGTTTAAATATAATAATTTTATAAAAAAAGTTTTAAATTTGAGTTTTTTTTAAATAATGAAATATTTAAATATGTAAATATTCGGTAATTTCAGTCCGCATATAATATGATTTTGTGTTTATGTGCATATGTATATTATGCAAATATTTATGGTATCCTCAAACTGTAGTATTTAATGCATGACCTTTTGTCTGTCCTCTCATTGCTTTGGGCTATAATTATAGGATTAGTTTTTATCGCATATTTTTCTATCATTAAAATTATAATAGAACATTATAATTGCATTGAAATACCCTTTTTGCAATGGTATTTGCATTTAAGAAATGTTCTCTTTTAAAAGTTTAGTGTGTCAATGATTATCTATAACCTCATGCATCATCATCATCATCACGATGAATTAACATTTTTTTTCATTACTTTTTTCTTTGAATTTTCAAGAGTATTCACATAAAATACAATTCTATGGTTACATTTAAATTGCATTTTTTCATTTATTATTTTCTGCATAATTTTAAAGTATAAAATGTTTTTGTCGCTGTATTAAAACGTAAATATTGTAACATTACACCGCATCGAATGATAAGCATTAACGTATCGCGTTTCTAAATATAAATAAAGGTTATCATTAGCATTATTTACATTAATCTGTGATAAATTATAACACTGATATGAGTCATTCGATGATTAACTGAATTAATAGCATTAATTTGTTAATATCAGAATATTCGACGATGGATTACGAAAGCGTTAAAAAGTGTCTCCGTTCGGTCGTTCAGAGCGAAAGCACCGGAATTCCCTTACGATATTTGGAAAACTCATATCAGGAATTAGTCGGTGAACCCCTTAAGTATGACGGATTCAAGAGTTTACGTGACTTTTTGGAACATCTCAATGACACCGTTAAAATGAAATTGTAAATTTAATATTTATTTGTAATTAAATTAACTTTACTTTATAATTATAGTGTCGGCGGTGAATTGATCGTCACGTGTATTGCTAATGCCGACACCATTCATATCGACAAAATGGTGAAGGGACAGAGACGTGAACAAAAGAAGAAACCGATACGTGCCCAATTACCACGACAGCTCCAAATGCAAAGTTCACGTTATAGAAGAGTCCCTTCGGATGCTCATCGATTGAGCGGATTGAGAAATGTCAACGGAAAGGGTTATGTCAAATGCAGTGAATCTTCAGGTGCTGTTCCCAAACGCCACAGCAATACATTTCAAAGTCCCAATGTAAGGGATTCGACAGTTAATCGTTCGTTTTCCGAATCGTCTGACGATTCACGAAAGAGTAACACTAATGACAGTTACGGTAATGGTTATGCTCAAACACGACCATCGATTACATCGTCCAATTCGATGAGACCACTCAAACAATCCCCAATATCTGTGACTGTCGATGCCAATAAATACGGTGACAAAAGGAATACGTCGTATAATGATAATCGGCAAATACATAAGACAATGACTGACAAAAGTGAGTTCATTTTAAAGTGTATTTATTAATTAATTGTGTTTATCAATTTACAGAATCATTTAAACAGTTACTAAAGGAATTGGCACATGAAAATCATTTATCGGATCCCATATTTAGTAATTATGAAAATAATTACGAAAAATCGAAAAAAATCACTTATTTGGCACGTGTTAAAATTGGTACGGAGTATTCCAATTTGTCACGTGCGACGTGTTATACACCTGAAGACGCTGAAGAAAATGCCGCAAAAGAAGCATTTGAAGATTTGAAAGACAAAAAACATTTACTAAAACTCGGGAGTCCCGTGAAAAACTGTGACACTTCTTTGAAAGAGAAAATCGTCTCGAATATCGTTAATGTAATTTAAATTTATTTATTATTTATGCTTTTAATTTAATGATTTACCGCAGATCATCGGCAACAGTAATGTTCCGTATTTTCATACCGGGATTATTACTGAATATGCAAAACAATACAATGAATTTCTCCCCTCAAATTTTATTGAGATTATTAAGAATTGCAACAATAGATTAACTGTGGAAGTGTAAGATAATAAAACAGGCTTTAGATTATTGTTGTAATTACTGATATATTTAATAAATTAATAGAAAAGAATTTTATAATACAACGAAAATTCTGATTATGGTACCGCAACCGAAACAGTCGAAGCAAACAGCTGATTCCGAATCATTACTGACACCTCCGACCACACCTCTACCGCTGTCGTCGCCGCAAACCGCATCTCCACCAATTTCACCACCGATTCTTCATCCTTCTGTTATTGCTCATTACGAATCTCATGATAATGAAAGTTTCACAGGCGGTCAACAGATATTACCACAGCCGTTGGATATTCCGGAGGGTGAAACATGGAATGTGATAGTCACTCATTATGTAAATACTAATTATTTGTACGGCCGATTTCATAAATACAACGTATGTATATAATCAATGTATATGATGAATATTGTGCAATGAAATCTATAAAATGTCATTTATTTCAGGATGCGTATTGCGATATGACTGAATATATGCACTTTTATTATTCTAAATATCCAAAGCCCGTTACTAATGTAATCGAAGATAAAGTATACGTATTACGGTGCGATGAGTCGACGTTTAGAATCCGCACACTCTCTGTTTTGAATAATAAAGTAAATTAATTTTTCATTTATATTTTATTTATATTTATATTTATCAATTTATATTTGAATTTACAGGTTCGATGTGTATTTGTAGATGAGGGTGATGAGATGACCGTCGATGTGAAAGATCTGCACGATATTGAACCTAAGTTTATGAAAATGCCATTTCAGTCGTTTAAATTTAGTTTAAACGGACTCGAAATGTATTCCAATAATGCAATCGCTTCACAAAAATTGGATTCTCTTTTCACTGCCCGCGAAGATATGGCATTTGTCGCTGTTCCCGTATCGAGAAATGATCCGATTTCTGTTGAACTTTTCGATACGATTATTGATGGAATCGATCGTCATTTAAATAAAGAGATAATGGAAGTGATGAGAGATCACGCGTATGATTATATATTCTTAACCAAAGATGCCGAATGTACTGCTGCTGTTACTAATGTGATGGATAATGGCGATATTTACATTCAAATTGATGATGAATTATATGCAAAGTTTACGAAAACACAGCTCAAAGTAAACGAAATGTTTGAAAATTTATCATCAGAAATGCCAAAAATTGATAATTTCGACAAAACTGAGATTTATTATGCGAAATATGAAAATGATTGGAATCGTATTCGGGTTTTGAATGTGATATCTGAAGACAAAATTCGTGTTTATTTTGTTGATTATGGAAATGAAACTCATGTTAATCCCCAACAGTTAAAGCGCGTCGAATTTCAAAATGACCCTTTTCATTCATTTCCATTTATGGCCGTTAAATGCCGATTAAATTTAAACATTCTATGGTCAGAGAAGATTAAAGACTTATTTTACGATCAATTTACTGATGATGATGTATTGAAATTGAAAGTAAAAATACCATCGAATTTCAATGAACCGCCACTGATTGAATTAACAAAACAATCATCAAAAGAATCTCTTAATGATTTGTTATGTTTGGCGATGCAAAAATTGGACATTTCCGATAATAAACCCGAAACAAATGGCGGAATCGATGCGTATGGAAAGTCACCATCAAATTTGCTCTGCGGTCATCCATTAACTGCGTCCGGTGACGAAATGAACACCAAACCAATTCCAAAGCCGCAATTACCTAAAATTAATCCGAATCCAAAAGAAGATGACGATTATTTCGATGTTTACGTGACACTCGCGGCGAATCCCTACAATTTTTATGTCACCCGATACAACACTTACTCGAAAAAATCCGATTTTAATACACTCTCAATTGAAATGCAAGAGTTTTACGAATCCGAAGAGAACAGAATTGAGCTTTCGCCGAATGTGATAATTGAGGGTATATTTATGGCAGCGAAAGCAGATGAATGGAGACGAGTGAAGGTGTTGAACATAATAAACCACTCCCCGATGCACGTGATGTGTTTTCTAGTCGATTACGGCCATATTATTGATTGCGATTTGAAGGATCTTCAGCCATTGTATACTCAGTTTCGCAACGTACCGATGCAAGCGATTAATGCGAGTCTAAAGAGTGAGTCATAATTATACCGAATGAAGCGCATTCTCTTCCGTCAATTAGTATATAAGAGTTCGCTTCATTTGTAAATACAGGGATGCCCTAAATGATGTATCCCCATATTACCATTTGATGTAAATATGAGGATACTTCATTTAGGGCTTCTCCATATATGTTCAATATTTATTGAGGTGACCATATCCATAAGATTTAGCCCCCGCCCGAGACTTAATAAGATAATATACCCCTTAACTTGAGGTGTCCCTACCCTATAGAACACCGGTGACGTTGACATTGTCCAGACATTGTCCATCTCTGAGTCTGTACAAATTACTCTATTTATTAGTGGTTCGACCGATATACGGTGATTGGGACGCTATGGCGTGTGTTAAGTTCACTAAAATGGTTGAAAAGAAACCGTTCGTTGCTATAGTCTATGACATTGTCAATGGACCTAACGACGAACCATTGCTTCATCTTTCGCTCATCGACACATCCCAAGATGAAGACATTGACATTGATAAGAATCTCATTGAAATCGGATATGCAAAGCGAATATAATATAATCTCAATACGAAATCATTATTTGTGATCACATTTAAAGTTTAATAATTTTATGATCGTTAACGATGCAAATATATTTTGATTTCCGTTACTTTTAGTCATAATAGTATTATCATACATTTTTTTGTAAACACAATTCAGTGTTTTTTTTAAATATTTTGTCATTTAATTGACCTGAAAATTCTTAATGACCTAAACTTAAACTTAAAATTGGACCATTTCTAAAGGTTATACAAATTGACACTGTAAAACAGTACTATTGAAAAGAAGTGCCTTAAACTTTCATTTAATCCTTACATATTCTAATCGTACAAACCTAAAGTTACAATTAAAATACATTAATGATTATTAGAAATATGATAAAATGTATTTTTTAATAAATTACTTTTTATATTTGCGATTTGAATTTTTTAATAAATTTTTATTAAATGATAAAATCAAATACAAAATAAACAATAATAATAATGTGTTTATGTATTTCTAATTAATTAATTAATTAATTATCCTCCAGTGATGGGCGGTATCACTGCGATCACATCATTATCTTTCAATATTATTTCGCTATCATTGAGTACGTATTCTTCATTTATAGCTAATGTAAGAGTCGATGCGATGTCTGACAATGGAACCGCTATATTTTTGCAAATGTATTCAATGATATGATTTTTACTTTTCCATGAGCTATCGATTGTCGCGCTAATTGTACTTCGACCGTCGGCCCTCTCTTTAGCTGATGCAAAGAAAAGAAGTGTTACGTTTACTGACATTATGTTTATCTGTAGATTAACCAATCAATTGCAATGCACGTGTGCATTCACATAATGTATTAAAATGCACCGCTAAATTCAAATATTACAGAAATATGAATCATATTTACGAATGTATCGATTTGCATATAATCAATAAACCCTAATAATTAATAAATAATTAATTAACCCTTTAACAGTCAATGGTCAGTATACTGACCATATTGTTGCTTTGGCTTTTATTTTCAATAATTATTAATTTAGTTTTTTCTTTCAAACATTTCAATTAAATTGTATAATTATTTTATATAAAGAAATGACTTATTATGGCATATAATTTAGGATTAAATATAATGTTATTAATTTATTGTCAAAATTCGTGTTAAAATAACTTTTAGTGATTCATAAACAAATGAGTCACCTTCAAATTCAATATCCAAATAAACTATAATATAATTTCTGTTATCATTTTATACTATTTCCTTTGGATGTGTCACAATTGTCATTTTTACATTATTTACCCTAAAACTTTGCATTAAACCAAAACCTTGAAACTGAAAGGATTAAAAATCCAAAGTTAAATCCCATGGGATAAAAGTGCTTTTTGATATGTCGAGCATTATGATTATCACGTGTGAATTTCAGGTATGATTTCTTAGAAGTCGCATCCCGAGCATAAAAACAAGTATTGTAATGATAAATAACTTCTAATGGGAGCCAATGAAATGGAAAGTCCATTCTCAACATCGCCAATGGTCACTTTAGCATTAGAAACACTATTATCATAGGATTAATTGAATCAATCAAATAACGCTATTTATTTTGTATATAAAAGTTTTTCAATTCTCTAAAAGAGATCATTTGACATTCTGGAGCCACAGAGTGGTGAATCTGAATTCTTTTATATGTCACTCATTAAAATATCATTATGCTAATAACAATAAATAGATTTGTAATCGTAGCTTAAGCTTTAATATGTGAAATATGATACTCTCATACATTTAAATTAATCATTTTAATACTTTTTATTTGATTTTAACGAATTTTAAATCATGGAAATTCGAATCAATACCATTGAAGGAAAACTTTTCACTCCATTCAATTGTCAAATTGTAAATTTCTAATGTTAAATATAATGTCAATTATTATATATCCGTTAACATTTTACAGAATACGTTAATAATGAAAGAGCGAAATCGAATGATTAAACCATCATTCCCAATGACACCGCCATTTATTGGAAATGAAAAAAGTTTCAACGATAATTGCAATAAAAATGTCAGAAAAATCGTTTCGCGAACATTATCTTCATGTTCAATGTCATCGCTCGGATCATCATCGGGTAAACACTTATTTTGAACGTTTCAATTAGTTTAATATGAACTAATTTTTAGGTGAATCTAAAACTTCATGCAAATCACCGCTGCCGCAGACTAATAGCAAATCGTACGATCCGAGTCGAGTTAAGACAGAGATGTGTTTGAATATGGAATCGGGGAATTGTCAATACGCCGAACGGTGTCATTACGCACATGACATATCGGAATTGAGAGACACTCCGGGACGACATCCCAAGTATAAGACTATAAAATGCAATGCGTTTCATACCGATGGATATTGCAGTTGGGGACGGCGGTGTGCGTTTAAACATTCCTCCATTGATGCTGATTCAATATTTAAATCATTGGATTTGTGGTATTCCATGACATATCTTAATTATTCAAAGAATTTTGATTATGACGGTCCTGAAAGGATACTCCGAAGTGACTTCGATGATGATTTGCAACTGATTCAGTTGAAGTCTGACCCGTGTCGTCTCCCGATTTTCAGTAACATTTGCAGTAATGTTTAATTAATATTACAATTTTCATATCATTTGAGACAAACTATCGTTAACAATTTTATTCAATTCATTTGATTATGGTTTTAATTTAATTTTATGATCCGATACTTATATTTTTATCCTTAATTTAATGACACCATAATTTTAATTAAAATTTCAAAGTTCATGTGTATAAATGCCTAATTTTACCCATAATTTGTTACAATAAAAATATATATCAAAAATCCCTTTAAAAATAAAAAAATTATATATTTTATGGTATAACAATATCAATATAGTCATTTGTATATATTTGTATTAAATTTTTGAATATTTATTCAATGGTCCGACATATTTCTCTCCCAACAATGACCCCACAATATCTATGCGGTCACTGCCAAAGACCATCTCAGGACCGGTCGGGAGATGCACGACAACGGTGGGAGCACCGAACGCGCCATGAGTAACGGCCTCATTCGTAATCGCTTTGAGTTTTTCCTTCACCATTCCCTGTTCCATTGAAAATATTGCTTTTTCCACGATTTCATTGGGAATTTTCGCGTCTCTTCCGGCCTCACGAAAACTATCGGCTAATGTCACATCCTTATGTGTGGTGAAAATGCGTTTCCATAACTGACGGGAAATTTCTTCGGTATATTGTCCTTCGGTAATGATGTCAATCGCAGTGATGAACCGTTGAGCATTGAACGACGTCTTAACAGTGGCAATTTCGACGAAATCGTTAGGGAATGTAATGGGAACGGCGTAATGTTTCTTGAGTCTGTCCATATCCTTCAGGACATATTTGGCTTTATTCGGGACCATCATTGGGGGTTCGTTTTGAGTGGATTTTAGCACCGATCCTAATAATAAGGGTTTGAACTTCAAAGACATCGAATTCCATTCATTTCTATATCTGCATAATAATTCAAACCCAATCCATGAATATGGTGATATTACATCGTAATACAAATCGACCATCACTTTTTTCGCCGCCATTATTTGTTAAAACACTTAATTTGATATTTTTTCAGTTTTCAATGGTCAAACAATAGTTATTTAATGTTTATTAATGTTTATTTTAATGTCTTTCAATAGTTTCTTTCATCTGTTATCGTAAATTAATATTCAATCATAGAACAGGTTCCAAAGTTCCAATGATAACACTTTCCTCTGTTTTCAGCATGTAAATCATAGAGAAATCATTTTCGGGTTTTAAAGTTATTATATTGAAATTATAAAATTTAATATTTTATTGTATAATTTAAATTTAAATTATTCTAAAATTCCTTTTTATAAATTCATTAATAAATTATGAATAATTAATTTACAAATTTTAATTTTAAAAAAATTAATTTAATTAAGAAATTATAAAACCTGAAAAATAATATTATAGTGATATTTAAAGGCCATATATTTAAAGGTCAATAAAAAACAATAATTTGTTTAATATAAAAAATTTATTACCAATGAATAGCCTCAAATATATTTTATTACATTTGAATTAAAATTTTCAATTCGAATAAAAACATTTAAAACAAAATATATTTTAATATTAAATTTGATAAACAAATGTGAAAGGCATATCTATAGCTGTGAATATTTCTTTAACGGTCCAATATATTTCTCCCCCATCAATGACCCGACAATCTCTATGCGGTCACTCCCCCATACCATCTCAGGTCCCGACGGGAGATGCACAACAATGGTGGGGGCTCCGAAAGTACCATATGCAACGGCCTCATTCGTTACGGCTTTAAGTTTGTCCTTAACCTGTTCATGTCCCATCTCAACGATCGCTTTTTCCACGATATCATTCGGTACTTTTGCATCATTTCCGGTCTCACGAAAACTCTCAGCTAATGTCACATCCTTATGTGATGTGAATATGCGTTTCCATAACTGTCGTGATATTTCTTCAGTATATTTTCCATCGGAAATCATATCAATAGCAGTGATAAATCGTTGAGCATTGAGTGTTGTTTTAACTGTGGCAATTTCCATAAAATCGGTCGGAACCGTAATGGGAATGGCGTAGTAATTCTTAAGACGGTCTAAATCTTTAAACATGTAAAATCCTTTATTCGGTACCATCATGGGGGGTCTGTTTTGCGACGCTTTCATTACCGCTCCCAATAGAAACGGCTTCAATCGCAATGCCATTGAATTCCATTCATTTCTATATCTGCATAATAATTCAAACCCAATCCATGAATACGGTGATATTACATCGTAATACAAATCGACAGCGATTTTCTTTGCGGCCATTAATGGTTAAATGCAATTAAATTTCAGAGTAAACTTTAATTATTTATTTATTTCAATTGTTTTTTATCATATAAAATTATTTACTGATAAAAGTTGATATGATATGCGTCATTATTACGTCAGTGTTTGCGTTTAAAGTGTTTACACTATTTTCAGGTATTATTATATATTTATTAATAATTTAATAATTATTTTTATCATTGAATAGTATTTTTGATTTAAAATATTAAAAAACATATCCTTTAATATTAGTAAATAAATCTAAATTTATACGTGCGTATGAATTATTTAATGATTTACAAAAATTGGTAAAACCCAAGAATTTTTAGTTAAAAAACTTTAGAAAACTTTATTTTTATGCATGCATTTTGTAAAATGCTTTAGAAATGTTAATACAATACAATTAAATGGATTAAAATGGACTAAAATGATAATTGTTGTTAACACTGATGATAAAAGGATTACACTGAAACCTCTTTTTACTTCATTTCCCTTTACACACTTCAATATTTATATTTTGTAAAAATCAAATGAAACGGATTCGATTTTTTTTATTATTCTCTTTCCTTTACACACATTGACTGACACGACATGTCAATAAAAACGAGGTTTGCGTATATCAGTGAAGAAATAAAAATTGCAGTTATCTTCAGGGACATTCTGGGACTGCGAAATTTTGGATCTGCATCATGTATACATATATATATATACATATATATACCGTATATATACACTCTGTATATATAGTGATATGACAAATATATAATTATCATTGACATTGAATATATTTCTCAATAAAATCCCCTTATTATGGTTATATGCTTTAATGAAACATTATACCGTCAATTGACACGAATTCCATTGAATGTGAACGAAAAAATTTTAAAGTAAAATCAAATAATAAATACTCATTAATGTGTTATTAATACTTAAACAGACTATAATTGGAATTTCAAATATTTCACTCCTCTTTAATAATGTATTTATTAATAATAATTGTGGTCTCATGCATTATCGGAGTGATCATACAGTGGAGGAAAAAGCAAATGTCAATTTTGTCCCGAAATGGTATTCCCGGACCAAAACCTAATCTAATCTATGGTAATCTGCTCGAATGTATAAAGACACCATCGCCGGTACGACACAACGAATGGATTAATAAATATGGAAAAGTTTTTGGATATTATTTCGGACAAAAGCCGAGTGTCATTGTCGCGGATCCCGAATTAATAAGGAATATCCAAATAAAGGATTTTCATATATTTACCGATCGTCCGCATCAAGTAATAAAACACGGCCCTCATCCAAATCCCGATATATCTGCAGCAGTGACTCGTGTATACGGACAGAGATGGAAAGAAATGAGAAGCATATTAACGCCAACATTTAGTGCTGCAAAACTTAAAACGATGATTCCGATTATTGATGATACAATTAATACATTAATTGAACTCATCGATGAAAAAGCAAAACGTAATGAAGAATTTGACATTTACGATATGTTTCAGCGACTGACTTCCGATGTCATCGGACGAACGGCCTTTGGTGTTCAGACGAATGTTCAGAAAGATCCGAATGACAAATTTCTTAAAGCGTCACGTGAATTTTTTAATATTAATATAAATCAATGGATATTTCTATTAATTGTATGTCTTCCACAATTGGATGTTATTATATATCCCTATAGAAGATTAAAAGAAATTTTACATGATTTTATGGGAAAATCGTATACCGGATATTTGTTGAATATGAGTAATGAAATTATACATTTGAGAAGAAATAATCCCAACAATAAAAGAAAAGATTTATTACAACTGATGTTAGACGCGAGAATGTCGAATGATGATA
>LBFL01067577.1:0-12912 GCA_000988845.1 Hypochthonius rufulus
AGACATATTTATTTAAATGAAATTCCGCTCTTTACTTATGTGACATAATCTATTTGTATGCATCGCAATTATAGTTCAAATCATTTGCAATTCCCGTGACATTAGAGTTTAGATTTTTACATTTTTTACATTTTGAACTTTTGTATTAATTTAAAAATACAAATGCAAGATTTTAATTTATGAAAAAGTGTATTAATTTAATTTAATTTGAATTACGACATATACAAAGTGTAAAGTTATGACATTATGCTATGAAACAATTATCAAGTAAAATGAGTTATCAGTGCAAACTTCACATGAGTCATGAGTCAGATATATATTTACTTTAATTGTAAAATCACTGCATTCTCAAAACAATATTTTCTTATCTAAAATAACCTTATGAAATATGAAATATCCGTATGCGTTTACTCGTTACGTGTGTATTAACATTGTAATAAAAAGTCAGTATCACGGTAACACAGTGTATGCTAAGATGGAATTTCCGTTTCCGCACGTAAAAAGCAATAAATAAGTAAAATGAGTTTATTCATAAAATTATTTCGGTCATATATATATTGATGTGCTTCGGTTTTTAGACCATTTTTGGGTTCATTCTCATTTTAGTAATCATCTTTTATAGTGTATTCATTCAGTAAAAACTTTTTACAATTGTTTAATAATTATTCTTTAATTAAATTTATTTTATATTTTACTTTTTATATTTATTTAAAAATTTTCTTAAAATTGTTTAACGATGGTAATGAATTTTGGAGTGACGCTAATGATTTATTTGACATTTTTGTGCGTATTATTATCATCATTCTCTTCATCACTCTCCGATTCTCAATTCGCATCTCCATCCGCATCATCATCCATTAAGAGATTGTTTAAACGACAAAACTATGGTAATAATTATCCATACACGTCTCGTTGTACAATCCATGAAGAGGCAGATATGAGGCGATGTGATAATGATGAGAAAGATGATTGGGGCATTACGGGAGCGGAGAATCGGGACTCTCGACAATATTGTTGCTATATTTGGGATTCACTTGCGTGTCAATTGAAGATCCTTCGCAAATGTGATTCACGTGCAGCCGATCAAATGGCAAGTGATTGGGAACGACAATATGATTCACTATGTTATTATCACTCACGCCGGTCAGCGTCGTGTGCTCTTCGATGGTGGTCAATCACATTGATTGTCATCGGTGGTCTCTTACTGATTGCTTTAATCGGGTTTTTAGTCTATCGATTTATACAAAAACGAAATGAGAATTCGTATTATCGATAAATTTTATTTATCATTTTACATTAAATATATAGTAATGTATTTGTTTAAAAAAACATTTTACCATAGTAATGATCTAATTAATTGATTATTAATCAAAATTATTTATAATAATAAATCACATTTTAATATACATTTTAATTTTATGGTTTTCTAAACACTGAAGTAACACCATTCATATTTAAATGTTGAAATTTTGGACATTCAAATTTAAATGCCCCAATTTTATGTACCGTTACCACACGTGCAACAATTAACCCCCCGAATAGAGTTAATCCCATATATTTAAACAAATCACCCACTGATGGGGCATTTCTCTCCCAAAATGTTGGTCTATATTCACCCACAGGGGGGACAATTTTACTCGGAGGTTCCAATTGCCAAATTTCGTCTTTTGATATATATCCCCGAACGTGAAGAATTTCTCGTGCCGCACGTTCCCCCGCCTCAATACCTCCCTCCATATATCCCGAACAAAATGTTGCCGTTTCGGTACCCGCGAAATGAATATTATTGATCGGTTCACGCATAAGTCTATATTTAAATAATTTTATTTAATTTTATGCATTATGCCATTTGTATTAAATGTTAGTAATTAAATATCAAAACACTACCGTCCGAATTGTGTCAAAAATCCCGGGGGACATGCGATAGTGTAACATCCGCCAGAATATTGTTCTCCCATCCAAATGTGTTCCTCATAATGTATCGGCTGTTAATTAATTAATTATTAATTTCAAATTAACAATAATTATTATGAATTTCATACACGTAATGCTTCATCAGTATTTAATGCAATTGAAAAACTTTTGCAAATCCTTCTGAGTCTTTCCTCTTTCGTAAGAGTGGACATTCGTCGTGCGATATCAGCGACAATGAAACTAATATCATAATTAAAAATCAATTAATTACATATGAATTATATTACCCGACAATTGCAGGATTTTTTCCGTCATATTTTGTATCATCATAAGTAAATGATAATGTAACACAATCACTATCATCGTCTTTTCCTTCCAAAAACATTGACCCACAAAATCCTTTTTCTCTCCAAAACGGCTTCTCATAGTAAACAATGGATTTAATCGCCGATCCCATAGGACACCGCTGCATTAATTGATTTCTCAATGGCGGTAGTGATGGAGTGAAGTGTATTCTCATTTGCATCGGTGGTGCCAACGCTAGTATTACATGTCTCGCTTTGTATTGAGCACCGTCCAATGTTTGGACACACGAAATTTTCGTATCATTATCATAGCGTATTCCTACGGTCGGTTTATTCAAAAGTACTCTTTCATTACCCATTTTATCGGCGATTTTTTCGCTGATTTGCATTGAGCCTCCAATTATCTTCCGTTCCTGAGCCCCGTCAGTGGTGGACAATATTGGGGTGAGACCCCCGCACTGCTTTATGTACCATAAGAACCAAAGTAACGATGATTCATAAGCCTCATTCGTTACGAAACACGCGATTATTGTCTTCGCTAAACTTTTGACACCCCTAAAGGTAATTAATTAATTTTAAATTAATTAATTTAATGATAATTATAGAAAAGTGACGTTTTCCCATACTTTGTCCAAACATTTCTTTCCACAAATTGTTGAAATGTGATGGTATCCCATTGTTTAGCATTCGGAGCATTCCATGGTTCATTCGCAGGAATTTGTTCCCCCATTTTATCGATTAACCGAAAGAAGTTATTCTGATCCAATTTTTCCAGTAATGACCGTCCGTACGGTAATTTGTCTCTATTGAAACGCATCGTTTTTCCCTAATTTCAACAAATTTGATGCATCATTATTTTCATTTAATTATAAATGCGTTATTTAAATAATGCATTATCAATGAATTAATAACTTTTAATGACTTTGAGTTAAATGAGTTTAATGCACAGAGTAATTGATTCACGTTTTGAGTTTTTTTCTAATTAAATGCGATTAAATGATTGTAATTTAATGAAATGATTGAAGTGATTTCATGCAATTGTAGCGTAACATTAAGTTAATCGATAATCAAATCTTTTGAAACGAAAAATTTCTTTCGTGAGTGTTATAAACATTAATAATAATGATAGTGGAAGCTGCACATGGACTATGACTATGACATTAATGGACGCCGTGGACTAAGGTCAGTTATGAGTGAAACAAAACATTATTTTGTTAATTGTTTATGCTCATTGTGATTGTTTTTCATATTGAAATGTGCAAATGAAGTGATTAAATGAGTTAAAACATTAACGTGAACGTTATTAATACGAACATTACGAACTGTACACTTTTGGAATATCGAAAACGATTATCGAATATCTACGAGTGTTTCGGTTGAAATTCGACGGATCGCACTGTAAGTGAATTGTTTTTTACTTAATTATTGCGGATTTAAAACTACAATTGCATTGCGATGTTTTATGTTAATTGTTAATTCTGCTCAAATCAATGCAATTAATTTCACATGAATGAGTGTCCCGTAAAAATAAGTGACATATGCTCACATCTCTATAATGCAAAAGGTATTCCTTTTCGTTGATTTTGTACGTCTGAAGTCCCAATTCGTGTATTAACCTTAAGACCCGGTTTTGTCCCGGACCGACGTAAGCGCCGCCCAAATCGACATAATCCACTTTTGGGTCCTTTAATTATCAATTTATTTTCAAAGACGTAATATTTGTAAATTTTTCATACCCTTTTGGTGTACGTCCGTCCCCCGACCCTTTCACGCGCCTCCAATACTAACACATCGAATCCCGATTCGTATAGTAATTTAGCGGCACTTAAACCTTAAATAGTGTTACACAATATATTGGATTTAATGTAATAGTGGAATGGAATATTAATAATACATTACCACTGATGCCCGCTCCAACAACAATCACATCTCTCACTATATCCGTGTGATTTGTAAATACTAAATTTTCGGGTATATTTGTACTTAAATTAACGGTGTCATTATCGTTATCACTATTATCAGTGACATTTTCCGGTGATGAATTATTATCGGGACTTAACTGTTGCCATTGATCTGAGTTAATCGACACTGTTGATGATTCGGGTAATGATTTTTCTTCGTCCATTAATTGCGTTCGTTAATTGTTGTTATAACAGGAAAAGTATGGAATTATTGCGATACGCTCATCTCTTCATTTCAGTATGTTTTGTTTCAGTATTTCAGTATTCGCCAAACCATAGCCCGTGTAAAGAGATTTTTATTTAATTCCCGTATATTATTGATTTAATAAATGGTTTTTTAGTGTTTAAAAATATCGAAACTTTAAATTAAATTAATTTATATTTTCTTAATTAAAAGTTTTGCAATTTAAATAATACGATTTTGTATCGCGGGCCAAAAGTTTGTCTGTCACTACTGATAGAGTATGTTAATCTAATCTTTGGCATTCATTTAATGCACTGATGTATCTGAAGGTGACTTTACATATGCTTATTTTATAGCATTTGTTCATTTGGTTCAATGCCAATCGAATCTCTCGTTTTAATGCTAAAATCTATTTATAGTATATTTTGTCTCAAATGACAAAAATTGAATTGAGTTAATGTTTTTATTTTGCATATAAATACATATTTTCACTTTAAAATGTATATTTCTAGACATGGCCGGAGGTAAAAACCCCGGTGTAACCCCCTCTGGGGTGATTCGGCTGACCCCCTAGGACTCCTAGCAAAAATTGAACTTCTCCCCTAGAAAAAGCTGAAGAAAATAGCAAAAAATCCCGAAATTTACCTCCACCCTATATTTAAAATCTTGAAAATTACCCCCACATATAGAAAAATATAAATTGATCATCTGCTCTATTTATTCGTCAAAAACCTTATTTTCAGGTCATATTTCGTAATATTTTAAATTATAAAATGCTAGTATATTTTGTAAATTTTGAGTCACACTTTTCCTAGCCTTAATAATTGATAATTTAAACGTATGTGTTTTTATAGATATAATTTTTATGAAAATATGTTGTAATCGCTGCAATGCACGTGAACTCATCTTTTGTAATTAATTTATAATGATGGTTACAATTATATTTAAAATATTAGTTTTACGCAATACAATACAATGCAAATTTAGCATACAAATATGTAACGATGTGTTTAGCGTTATTTACCATAATTTCCTATTATTTTTGTAATTAGTAATGGTTTATGTGTGAACTTTAATTTTATTGTTTTCCTCAATTAATTGCAAAATACGTAATGATTGAACCCGTTTCTCGTGTGATTCGTTATAATAAAATGCCAATTAATGGGAAATGCATGATTATGTCGAATTCTAACAGAGGAAACTGCCGTTATATAAACAATACAATAGACATATACAATTATATTATGATAATTGTTTTATAAATAATAAACATGTTTTGTTTGTTAATACGTAATTTTATAATTGTAATGAATGCAGTCATTGTATGTTCGGTGATTCGATATAATTTCAATTTTAATTTACAATTATCACCGGTGTTTAATAACGCAATTTTAGGTTTAGCAAAATCGGGTCATTTAAATTGGGAATGTGCAAATGTCACATTAAACGAGTCGAAAAAGTGCATTAACGATTCATACAATCAATGGAAATCGGTATTCAAAGAGTTGTATAACAATAATAAATCATTACCCGCGAATAGAAAAGCGTTGTGCTGTGCCGATAGAGATATTGAAGAATGTCTGATAAAAGCTGTCGCTTTACGATGTTACGATAACGATAAAAGGACCATTGAACATGTCATATCATCGCAAAATAATGATTTTTGCCGAAACTTTACTAAAGGCATTGCGAAATGTCACGTCAATTGGATTATTCTTTTATTGACAATTATCGGTGTGACATTAATTTTGTGTTTAATATTAATTGTAATTTACGTTTTTTTGCGACGATATAAGTTATTCGTAAATAGAGACCGATTTTTGCATAAATCTGTTGAAAATAAAAATATAATTGATTATCACGTACAAATGTATCGTTCAATTAAATAGATTTGAGAATTTTATTTGATTAAAATTTAAATATTTAATGTGTACATTTATAGACATTTTAACAGACAATTATAGTGTAATTTGTTACTATGGTAAACATTTGATTAAAGAATAATTAAATGATTACACTTAAATGAGTTTTATTATTTTTGATTCCACATTTGTCAATGAAAATCTGAATGAAATTAATTATATGATGATGATTATAGTTTCTTTTTACGTTATTATTAATGTATTAACCGTTTACGGTAAATCTCCATTTTGCGATACGATACCAAATTTTTGGGATACGATACCAGATTTTTGGGTTCCGAAACCTCCAGAATCAGTCGAAAACTGTTTTAATAACCTAAAGACCAAAAGAGAAAACTTTGCATATTATCAGTGTGAAAACGATGTGTTCCATAATTGGCGAATATTTGCGATTCCATTTAACCACAAAAAGCAAATCTGTTGTTCAATTTGGGACTTTACGGATTGCCTTTTGGATGCTGCTGATGGTAAATGTAAAACGGATGAATATAATTTAGGAGATGATTATTTGAAAAATGTCCGTAATAATTATACATTTTGTGATGCGTATCCGTACGGATCAGTACATTGTCACTTCCCATGGTGGGGAATACTTTTAATTGTTATTGGCATTTTGGGTGTTTTCAGTGGTGTCATGTTTTGTATAATAAGACGATGCAAAAGGAGTAAAAAAGAATCTCTTAATTAATTACTTTCGGTTAATATTAATAATTGTTAATACACTATAACCTTTTTATTTGTAATTATAATTGTGATTTTAATAACTTATTAAACGAGACTTAAATCATTAAACATTATTATACCGATAAATTTTCAATGATTTGTTTGAGATTTTATAAAATTTAATGTAATTATAAACGGTATATTCTCGAATAAATTGTCAATTTAGATCTTTATCTTCATATTTACAATAATTTTTCACATTTTTGCAAAAACATTTTAATAATCTTAATGATCATTCTTTAAAACCGTAGTAATGATATTGAAGTTACACACAAAAGTATGTTTTATATAAATTTTGTGACTTTTTACGAGTCTATTGAAAGTACTCAATTACCGTTAAATCGCGCGTATATCGGACACCTCTTATAAACAAAAATCCTATGCTAATGGAAAACTTAAGTAAAAAAACAGGTTTTTGATATGCTGATTCTATTCTAGTAATACGTGCATCGGGCACTATTGCATAGGGTTCAGCCAGTGAAAAGTGTCCGGTATACGCGCGATTTCACGATACATTTCTATAGAAATGTTTGAATCAGTGTCAGGCAAGGGGGTGCGGAGCTTTGAAAATTAGGGACTTCCCTCGAAAATTTCAAAAATTAAAAAATTGCTTAAGAAAAATGCACGGAAAAGTGTAAAATTGACTAAAAACCTAGAAAAATTTGAACCCCCTCTAGAAGATTGGAAAAAAATAAATCTGTACCCCCTTTGCCGAACACTGATTTCATTAATTCTTGTCACTCAATTTTTTAATTATCAGACAAATCTATGGTAAACTGAAATGATCCCTTTTAATTAAATTGTCGGTATAGTCCATCATTCAATTATTATTAAATACAAAAATTAATATTATTCGATAATTATTTTAGTGCATTTTATGCTAAATGCTCTTTGTAATTGCATTATTGATTCTTAATTTATTTGATTCGAATGATTCTTTCAAAACATAATCGTTTATAATTCTCAAAGAGATTCGTTAATAGTAATTTAGTATTTGATTCGCATACCGAAAATAAATTAAAAGCAAATCCATTGTATTGATACTTCTGAATTTTATCTTTGAATGTGATTTTCTAATGCATCGCTTTGTTACTTACGAATTTCTCTAAAATTGTTTTGTCGTTAAACGCAACGCAATTATTTTTTATGTAAAAATAATGAATCATCTGAAATAATTCTTTTATTAACTGACAATTAACAACTGATTTTTAATTTAAATTATGAATTTTACTGTATTTGTTGCGTGTATTGTATTTGCTATAATCGGTATTGAATTTGCCGATTCGAAACTTGTATTCAATGGTTTTGAAAGGATTCCCCCGGAATGTTATAATCAAATCTTCAATGACAGTGAAACATGCCAAAGAGATGCGTATGATCTTTGGGGTGTCAAAGAGACTGGTCAAAGAGACAATGACGATAGTCCCAAATCTGATGAAATACATTTGTGCTGTGCTCATAAAGATACCATCAATTGTATTCTGAGTGTGGCTGAAGAAAAGTGTCGGAATGATACTGAATTAAAAATGTTAAAGGATTTCATTAATGATATTGATCCTACAGAAGTTGAGTGTCCCGAAACATCGCATGTTCTTGAAAAATGGCAATTTCCATGGTGTAGAATCATTCCAATGAAAAATAATGTAAAATCTCTCAGTTGTTTTGACAAAATACGTCCGTTTAAAGACGGATGTAAAAGTACAGCGTATGAGGATTGGAACATTATAAACGATACTGAAAATATAGAAAACACCGATTATTTTTATGAATTCCATTCGTTGAATTTATGCTGTGCCCATAGACAAACTATTGAATGTCTCATTGAAACTGCTAAACGTGAAACTGAACCGAAATGTCAAGATGATGAGAGTAAAGAACTTGTAAAATACCTTAAAAACATTAACCCCACAAACATCGGGTGTCCTCCGAAAAAATTCTCATTAAATAATTGGCAATTCCCATGGTGTGACATCATTCCAAATCATTCAAATGTTAATGCCTCAAAATGTTATATTAAATTGGGTCATGAAAAATTTGAAAAGTGCAGAATTGACGCATATAATAATTGGGAAATCGCAAATGAAACGGAAGAACATAAAAAGAATGAAAACGATGAACATTTGAGTTCACTTGATTTATGCTGCGCCCATTGGGATACTGTCGAATGCATACGGAATCAGGCGAAAGAACATGGCGGATGTGAGAGTCAGGATTATATTAAATTAGATGAGCATTTTAAAAATATTAACACATCACGGATCGGGTGTCAGTATAAAACATATTTTTCTGCGAAATGCAATTTCCCGGGATGGGGACTCGCGTTGATCGTCGTCGGAAGTCTCTTAGCGATTTCCATTATTGGGTCCGCCGCCCTTTTCATTATGAAAAACAAATAATCAGTCTTTTTGTAACTAAAGCAAAGATGTGCCGTAATTACTTCAATTCTGTTATAATTATTTCTCATAAAATTGTTTCATCACCCAAAACTATCGCAAATGATATGACATTATGACATTAGATTTATTACTTATAATTTCTATTAACGGTTATTAACTTAAACAGGATAATGATTGAAGATATTTATAATGCGCTCATAAAGAGTAATAAAATAATTTTATTGGAGGGGAATTGCAATGAGCGAAACACAATATTAGGAGTGATGATTAATTTGAAATGCGACGAAAGCATTCATTTAATATTAATATAGTGTTTTAATTCGATTTCGTAAATACCTTTTTATTCGTTGCATAATGTTTCATGATAAATCATTTCTGATAATTTCCGTGTTTATGATTATTATATTCGATACAAAATTTATAACAGTAAATGGGGACATTTGGGATTCGATTCCGGAAATTAAAATACCAGAAAATCTGAATAACTGTAGAAACATTTTGGGGTATGATTATAAGCAATGTCATAGTAATGCGTTCCATGATTGGGAAATTGACGTCACTCCGTACAATCATCGCAAACAAATATGCTGTTCGATTTGGGATATCGCCGATTGTTTAATGTATGAGGCCGAAGAAAGGTGTGAATATCAAGATGTTCAGGAGTGTGAAAAGTATATTCTTAAGTTGAGTTCAGAGTATAGATTTTGTGACCTTTACCCTTACGGGTCAACGAAATGTCACTTCCCATGGTGGGCCATACTTTTGATTGTAATTTCTGTTTTAATTACCGCAACTCTTATATACGCTTTAAGATTCCTTTGCTTTAGTAAACACCGATCATTTGTGCAGAATTAAATGTATTTTATAAAAAATATTAAATAAAAGTGCGGATTTTATTACATTTATTTTGATTAATGTTGAAGTTGATGCGTCATTTTATTATGCAGAATAATTTAACAGTGTTTTTAATTGTCGAATAATCAAAGAATAGAGATAAAATGAAAGTTAAAGATATATTTGATGAGTTATTTAGTAATGACCTTTAATTTAGAAAAATGCATATTTTCATTTTATTTTAATTTAGTATTAACCTTTGTATTAATTGATATATTCTTATTTCTAAAATAATGGTATGGTTTAAGTTTTCATCTTTAACTGTGGCACTATTAATCGCCAATAATTGTTTTGTTAATTGCTATTCTCAAAAAAATTCACATTCATTATGTTTCTTGAATGTAAACACATCTCTTCCATCACCACCCGAAGATTTTGAGAAATGTCTTCGGGAATTGGATTATGAATTGCAATTGTGTTGTTCCGGAGCATTTTCTAATTGGAAAGTTGACTCAAAAGACGAAAATCCGAATCCGAAATCATTTTGTTGTTCGATTTGGGATATTTTCAACTGCATTTTGGAGAGGGCCGAAACGAGCAGTGAATGCTCAAATGAACAGATCAAAAGCGGAAGAAATTATATTGAAATCATTGAAAATGATCACTTTTGCGAGGGTTTTCGTTACGGGTCATTGCTTTGTAGAGTTGCGTGGTATGTTATATTTGGCACTATTATGGCATGTTTGGTCATTACTGGTATTGTCGTTTTCATGATTTTTCGTGTTTATAAAGGTGCACACGTTTAATGAAAACATTTTAATTATGTACAAATCGTTTTATAAATCATTTTTTCTTTATTTTCTGTTTTTCTAAATATCTACTTCAGTTGGCATATTTTGAAATTTAATAATATACAAAAAGTAAAGAAAGTTTAACCGATTTGCAGAAATAGAAACGAAATAAATTGAAACGAATTTAATTTTTTAACGGTTTAAGAGAATTAATTAATTGGTTAATGACTTTGTTATGTGAATAAAATGAAAGACCGTATGTGTCTTTGCGTGGGGTGAGATAAATGCAAAATTTGAAATTTTATTTTTACAATTTTATTTACGATTAAATAATTATCTATTACATTGTATAAAATAAGAATATACTTGTGAAATATGAAGTTTGGTCGTTGTAAAGTAAGTTCTATAAAATGTATGAAATCATTTTGCATACAATAAATATGATTTTAGTAATTACTAAAATCAATTATTACGACACAGTATGTCGGTTAATGTCGGTTAATCGATAATTAAATATAATGTTCAATTGGCACTCTCAACCAAATTTCGTCGGTCATTCTTTCGTTTCCCGAAGTACTTAATTTTAATGATAACGCTGATTGCGATGATCACGACGATCCCCCCGACGATAGCTCCGATGGCCCATCCCGGGAAATGACATTTCACTGATTTGTAAGGGTAATTTACGCAATTTTTGTTATTTTTAACCTGATCTTTCGTCTGTTCCCAGACTTTCTTCACGTCATCAGAACATTTTTTGAATATATCATCCATGCATGTCATAGTATCATACGTTCCGCAGCATATCTCTTTGTTTGTCCATGTATTTTGTTGAAAAGTATTTGAAGATTCTATCGGTTCTATTGGTTCTTCGGGTTCTTCGCCTCTCCCATCATCATCACCGCCATTTTTTGAATCATCACTCTCCCAATATTTATAGGCTATAGTTTGACAATCGACCAGTTTTGTATCATAATTACTTCCCACACATTTCTTCAATTCAATATATTGTGACGGATCTGTTGGAATTTGAAATGGTAAATTCTGACACAAAATATTTGCCGTTATATAAAGGAATACGATTAAATACAAATTTATAGTCATTTTTACTTTAATATAATGAGAGTATTGACAATAATTTGAAAACCAAAAATGGCAAAACTAAATATATAATCTCCAATCCGATTGTGATAATAATAATTGAATGATGTGAAATAACAATTTAACCCCACAAAATTGTTATTTTTTTGCGATCACAAATTTATCACAAATAATTGATTAGATAATTTGAATGGACATATAATTTAATTTTAAAGTTGAGTCACGAAAGTTACCATCAAAATATGAAAATTATAGAATCAGATTATTATTTTATTATCTTTAAAAGTTTTGAGGGCGTTTAACGCAAATATCATTTTTGCTGATATAATGGTATTCTATTATTAATCAGTTATCAATAACATGTTATGATGAAATAATTTCAAAATATAAATTATAAATTATTTATAAAATTTTCAATTAATCTCTGTTATAAATCTTTATTTTAATACTTAAAATTAAATTTATTCACTTCAAAGATATATCATAAATGTTTATTTATATCGGACATTATAAAAAGTTATTTAATTGAAACATCGATAAAAACAATCATTCCATTATAAATTATTACATTATAATTATAATTACAAAAATAAATTATAGATGATTATAGATAATTATTAACAATGTTTATATACGATGTCGACGAATATAATATACAAGAAATCCTATTACGCCAATGAGTGCCACAGATGCGAATACGCCAACTACTACTTTACCCCACACAGGGAAGTGGCTTTTAGTACATTTTGAAGTTTCGGTATATTTAAAGTCTTTACATTTA
>LBFL01067668.1:0-14770 GCA_000988845.1 Hypochthonius rufulus
ATTTTTTTCTCAAATATACATGCATATAGTATTTAATTCATTTTTCCAATACGAGGCAAATAAACTTCTGTATCTTTATGTGAAGAAAATTCAGTGTATTTCTTAAAAGTGCAATACCATAATACATGTATAAACGGATAATTGTCTCACCGATACAATGAGTTTTTCTCGTTAATTTAAATAAAATTTAATTATGATTCATTCCAATTACGTTTGGATTATTTGCATTAAACGTGAGATGAAAAACGGAAGCGGAAACATTTTTCTGAATTTTACTTTCAATAAATTGTTTGTGATTTCACATCTTAAATTTTCCATTTCATTTTTCAGTTCATTCATAGACATTGAATTTCATTTGTTTTGTTTCTCTTATCTTTAGTTTGGATTTCATGTATTTTCAAATCACAAAATTTATTTAAACGTTCATTTTCACGTCTCAATTGATCATTTCGGCGCATCTCTTTATTTATCATTTCGATTCGATTCATTTCATGACTAAAGTTATTTTCATTCATTTCAATAGTTTTATTTGTGATTCCGAAAAACGATTTGAAAATTTCTGTCAACAAAAAACACCGCCCGATGGGTAATAGTTAAAGCACGGAAACTTATGGATATATTGCTACGGTCACCCTATTTATTTGGAAACTAAAGAGTCATTTACATGAGAAAATAATCTAAAAGAAGTCACAATTAGGGTGACCGTAGCAATATATCCATAACTTTCCGGGCATTAGTAATGGTTTACGCGGGTTTTTGCTAAGTATAGTGCTATTGTATATAACAAAATTATCGGGAATTTTCGTTCATTCACTTTGCATTTAATTATAGTTAATTAAACAATAATATAATTATATTAATTATTGCGTTATAATTAATAAATTTGCTAAGAAAAATCAATAATATTAATTATAAATATTAACATTATTAAATAATTATGATTTAAAAATCAATGATGAGCAATCAATTTGAGGGTCGAAAACGTCTTCAGATTCTTTACGAAAAATCCAAAACAATAGACATGACGAACATATCACAGACAACAGTTTATCGTGTATCAAACAAATTAAATCGGGAGAAAGGATCGAACATAAGTCCAGTGCCGGACGCCCGAGAAAATTGAAAGAGAATAATTGTCGAACTGCACAATTAGCATTACGTCATCCTTATTTCTCTACACAGCGAATTGCAATGATTAAGTCCTCTGGTGTCGAATATGACAATTTTTCGATGTTTAAAAAGAACGAAAATATTTAAATTTAAACCGAAAAAATTCCATTTTTAACTCCACAAATGAAGGAAAATTGAATTAAATGGTGTCACAAATACATGAATCACGATGATATCGAATCGTTTTCACTGATGAATCATTCTTTCGAATGTATTCCTTTCAACAAAAAGGATGGTCAAAGCGAAGGCGTGAAGTGATGGTCAAAAAACGATCGGACTCATTTATGGTGTGGGACGGTATCAGTAGACGCGGATCAAACGTCATGAAAATTACGAAAAAATCAATTAATAGTGACGTTTATTGTGAAATACTTAAAGAATGTTTAATTGAGTCGATGAATACTCTATATCCAGAAGGATGGTCATTGATGCATGACAATTGTAGTGTTCATAAATCACTAAAAACTACAGAATGGTTAAGAAAACAAAAAGTTGACGTAATTGAGTGGCCCCCCGGTTCCCCGGACCTTAATCCCATTGGACATTTATGGCCAATTATGAAGGATGTCGAGAAAAGGGATCCGATAAATTTTAATAGATTCATAAACATTGTCATGGAAATATGGAACAATGTTAGTGACGACCTTTTGAAGTCATTTTTCGAGACAATGCCTAAACGACTTCAAAAATGTATAGAAAATAATGGAAACACAATTAAATCATAATTATAATAAAATTATAATTATCGATAATGAAAGTATTAATGTTTTATTTTATTTTGATTATGTCAATTTTATGAAATATCGAATTAAATTTGAGTCCCAATAACATTGTTATATACAATATTAGCAGTACCAGTGCGACCATGACCATTTATAGCAGTATCAACCTGGGTAACGCGGCCTCCGCCGGCATAGTGAATTGTACGATTGAACAACTTGCTGATTTTTGTGAATTAGCTACCATCTCTAAAGCCTGTAATCGGTCTATTACGCGCGCATTAAGTGTCATTAAACAATTTGAGGAGTACGGGCTCCTGCAATGCGAGCGCACTTGGGATTCAATATTAGGTATTGGGTATCCCAATGTTATTTCAGATGATTGGGGCTAGTGAGCAGGAGTGGCAAGCAGCCATACGGCAACAAGGCTATTAAAAACGAGGACTGCTGCACGATGAGAAGGAGCAAATCACTCCAAGCGAAGCCGCAGAACGGATGAAAGCGCGGATGAAAGAGCTTTTTTGCAAAAACGCCATGAAAGACATGAAAAAAAGCGTGCCTGGGAGCTACTACAGAAATCTCGGCAAGAGCAACGAGGTTTGCAAACAGCTGACCAAATCGATGAGCGTGGAAGAAATGTGCCGATTATGGCTCGAGGGTATCCAGAGGCTCGCCAATCAAAAGATAAGAGAACTTCGAAATTTTCTAAGCCATTCGACTCACCACTTAAAAATAGTCGCTTAAAACGGCTTACAGAACGTGCAAAAATAGCGCCTAGATCTCCTATTGTCCAAACGCCAATTCCCCGCCTTAACTGCTTTAAAAATCAGCAACCCCTCCTAAAAATCGACCACTACCCGCGATAAAATCTCAAAAAAAGCACTCTGATCAGTATTTTCCAAACCTCAAATGAGTCTGAAGGATGTGAGAGTCAGCCAGCTTGTTTCTGCCCATGGATTTGTTGAAATATCACTTTTCTAGCTTGTTGAAGTTGTTGAGTAGCTTGCATATCATTCATGCTCATGTCTAACTTATCAAGCTCATTTAAGGTGATGCCTGGCTTGAGATAGTCTAACACATTCGGCAAAGATTTGAACTTATCATAGGGGGTCATCATTGAACTACAAGGATATTTTTTCCGCTCCTTGCCTTTATTGTCGACGACAGTTACCGGAAAAAAGCAAGGTCGATGGTAATTAATATAAGGGGTTAAGTAACAATGATTGAAGACATTCACGGTTGCTGCTAAGCGTTGTGGAATATGGCAATAGTCAAGCATTTTACGCACAATAGCGCCATTCTTGCATTCAGCCAACGCATTGTCATTGGTGTGTCTAGCTCTTGATTTTGTAAACTTGATCAAAAGTTTTTGCAGTAAATTGACCACCCATTTGTTGACAAACTTACTGCCATTATCTGAGTGAAAGCCTTTGATACAAAAAGGGAAAGTATCAATTAACTGCTGTAATGCTGAATCAAATACTGTTCACTAATTTTCTCTACTGAACACACCACCTTAAAATGGGTTACTTCGTCCACCGCATTGATGTGGTATACCCCTTTTTGCTTGTCAAAATCTCCTTGATGCACAGTATATACGCGAATATAGCCAGGCAGACCTTCTGGCTTAGGTTTACGGCGAACACCTAACGGTGAGGTTTTTGCCATGGTTTTTGCATAATGCCAGCGCTGGTTTATATAAGCTCTACAACGGCGTAAATTATACAAGTGTGATATCGATATTTACGCCAAAGCCTGATAGGCCTGGATACATGACCATAAAAAGAATGATATAAAGGCATTAAAAGTTTGTGTCAGTCGGAATTTGTTAGACCACTCATCACTACCAACCACTAGACCACGGTCAACTAAATCTAAATTGAAGATAATTTTTTTTATTTTTAGTCAACTGCAATTGCTTAGTCAGTACTATAGCGTTGTCACAATAGAAAGTTGCATTGGCTGAATGGCGATATAACGGGCGTTGTTGACCTAAAGTGCGGTCATACTCATGAGGCTCGCCGCTAAAAGCCGGTAAACAGCGCAGGGTTGAGGGGGGTGCATCAGAGGATGGAGTGGCTTGAGAGAGCAGGCGGGTTAGAAAATGGTTATACAGCCCCCTTTAAGAGTAGACAAACCCATTAGTAGCGTGGCATGACTGGGCTCTAGTGTCGGTACCTGTACTGTTCTGTGGGTGCAGGCTTGGTAGTGCTCGAAGCCGTTTTGTACGATTCGATATTCTCGTTCTTTTTTAAAGGTTACTCGCCCTAAACCACTGGCATACGCCACTACCTCTACATCACTGGCCTGTAACTGCTTTTCTAGCGTGCTTGTCAGTTGATTGATAATATCTTGGCGTGCTTTAATGATTTGTACATCGCTGGGCAGCGGTTGCAGGGCAAAGGTGTGCCAAAACAGCCGGAAGTTCTCATCCACGGTTAGACTACGGTTCATACTCTTTAATGGCCTGCACCCTACTATAAATCCCCTGAGCGGTGATAATCACCAATCCCAGCACTGTACCCACCCCAGGCGCCCCCAAGGAACTCAATGCCACCCCAGAGACCAACGATGCCGAAGAAAAGGTTATCCCAGCAATCGCATCCTTGCAAGCACTGGAGTCGCGCTCACATTGCTGTAAATCAATCGCTGACTCGACCAGGTCGTAGATATCAAATGGACTGAATAAAATAGCCGCGCCACCCCTTAAGAGATGCACTCCAAACTTGGCGTTTTTTAATCCTTTAATCAGCTTGAGAACATTATTCACCACCCCATCTTCAATTGAGAGACCAACGAGAAACTAATTTGGCCACTATTATGTAGACACTCTTTGGCATTACCACGCTCGCCATAGGAGACCGCACTGCCCTGTAACCCACGTAACAACTGAATACGCCCCGCCACGGTGGTTGACCGTTGTGGCCAGACTTTAGTTACTATTGAGGGTGTTAGAGACGGTCTGTAAATCGTCTGTTAACAGGGTTAATGGAAATTGTCGCCGATGAGCGTTCAGTGGAGACGCACTCACTAATTTCTTGAGCTGCTCAACCTGTGCGTTTTCGTACTGGCGTCCAATCAACGGAATCGCTTGGGTAGCTTGCACCAGAGTATGCTGGGTTAATCGCGTCTAACCCAGTAAAAATTGTAAATAGGCACCCGCTCCTAGAAATAACTGACCTGCCTGCAGGTAAGCGGCTAGATTGGTGCTACTTAACTGCATCTCAGCATCAATCAGCACCGGGTCGTGCCCCTCTAATGACAGAGTAGCCCCCATATCGTACAAGCTGACCCATGAGAGCGAATAACCATTGAGAGTGACAGGTCCCAGCTGTAGGTCTTGTAACGCCAAACGCTGGCGCTCAGTTTGTAATGGCGTGGTTAGTAGTGCTTTCTGATGCATAGAGTTGCTGGTTGGCTTGCGTGACGGAAAACTGCTCTGCGACCAAGCCACCAGATAACCCGTAACACTCAAACCCTGCTGTACCATTGCACGCAACTGTTGCATATTCTGTAAACCACTCACCCAGGCTACCTGACTATAGAAGTAACCATATTGTGTTCCCCAACGATACAGCGTCACCACCCGCTGCCCTAAAACTAAATGCATGGCAAAGTCATCGGTCAATGCGGTAAGACCATGGGATAAATCATCCAAAGTAGGATAGCGCTGCATCTGACTGAGGATTGAAGGTAGACTTTGAGTAGGTAACTCGACTGCGAGCTAAAAGCGCTCCAACAGCTGGCTGAAGGCAAAAATATCTCGTTGCTCTCGGGTAGAGAGCGACTCTCCTTGGGCTAAGCGTACAAAGAGTGTGGTTGAAATGTGCAAATTATCTAGAAATACCCCAGCACTTTCTAAGGCACCTTGGAGAAACAGAGATTGAGAGAAGACCCGGGTGATGGCCGCGGTTTGATGATTATACCGTGCTTGCTGGACTGCAGTGATAGTCACCCCATGCTGCTGAGCCAGCCACTGGGTTAAAGTGAGCAAGGCCTGTTGTTTTTGCAAAGCCTGATTTTGCAATACAGGGTCAGGGGTCCAGAAGGGGGCAATTTGCAGGCGCTTCACCACGGTTTGTGGTATATTATCCGGCAAACTGTAAGTAGTGTATCTCTCACTGCCACATCGCCATTGAAACAAAGCCCAGGCAAAGCCCACTATCTTCTCAAAAGCCAACCCTGGTCGGGTCTGAAAACGTTGCCGATAGTTGAAAGCTTGACTATACAGCTGATAGCAACTTCCATCGAACAGTACCAGCAGTGACTGCTGACCATTATCAAAAATTCAACTGCGGTACGGAGATAAAGCCCCCATGATATCAACTACTACCACTCTCTTCAACAACTGGTTTTCTGGATAGTCACTAAAGAATTGTTGTGCCTGATGCTAATAGGCTGCTAACACCCCTCTCCGAACAGGCTATGATAAGCCACTACCTTGTCCAGTGCGCTAGTCCGTGCTAAAGATAAGCGCTCCGGCCGCTCCCAAGCCAGTGCCATTGCCAGCTGACTATACAGTTGTGCCGCATGTAATTGTGCGACAGTATCGCTCTCTTTTAACGGGTCATAGGGGGAAAAACGCTCAAACTCCTCGATACAACCGCCTATATGGCGCTTTTTACGACGAAAGCTACAGGAGCCCGTAGAACTACTACCTGATGTCTCAAGATCTATATCTGTTATTGATTTCCTCAAAGCCTCTGAATTTTCTATTGACAATGTTGATAAGCGTCCCTCAATTAATTTGAGGATAGACTTTATTTTCATCATTACTATTTTCTACATGAGCTTTTAATAAGCTACACTGCTCATCATTTAAATCTTTAATGTCTGCGCCTTGACTAAGGAGTGTTACTGCAATTCTCCAATGCTTTCCCTGTGCAGCCAGGTATAAGGCAGTTTGTCCATGATCATCTTTTGCTAGCAATAGCTCCTTCAGCTCTTGTGAATTTAGTTGCAACTCTTTGGTATACATCCATAACCTTTCTAATGCTCTTATATCTCGTTGCTTTGCAGACAGGTGCCATAGCGTTTGTCCATTATTAGCCTTGTCTAGCAACAATGCTTTTAAGTCAAAGTGTACTTTTTTACCTAATCCCCATAATTTCTCTAATATTTCTGAGTGGTTATTTTTTACGGCTAGGTACCATAGAGTTTGTCCATAACAGTTTTTGTCTACTAACAATGCATTGAGATCAAGTTGCACTTCTTTAAATAACTCTAATAGTTTATCAAATATTTTTATGCGAGCCTTCTTTTTTTTTATCGTCTCAGTCAGATGCCAGATAGTTTGTTCATAATTATCTTTAGTCAGCAACAACTCTTTGAGTTTTTGTGGTTCTAGTTGCGCTTCTTTAGCTAATCCCCACCATTTTTCTAATATTCCTGTAGAACCTTGTTGTACTATCCAGTGCCATAAAGTTTGTCCAAGATGGTCTTTATATAAAAATAATTCTTTAAATAATAATCGTGGTTCTAAATTTTCTTTTTTTAATAACTTTATTATACTATCTAACATCATTGTCTGACTTATCATCTCTTTTATATTTCGTATTCGATGCTTTTCGTCTAGGTCTAGTAAGAAGATTTGCCTGAAGAACGTTTGCGGGTCTAGTTGTACTTCTTTACTCCACTTCCATAGACTTTCCAACATAACTGTGTTATTCTTTATTGTTAGGTACAAGGCAGTGTGTCCATCATTATTTTTAGCTAGCAACAACTCTTTAAGCTTTTGGGGCTCTAGTTTCACTTCTTTTTTACCCCATTCCCACAAATTTTTTAATACATCTGTACTACCCTTATCCGCCAATATATGCCATACAATTTCCCCCTTTTTATCTTTAACTAAAAATAACTCATTAAAGAACTTTTGTGTGTTTAGTTTCGCTTCTTTAACCAATTCCAATAGCTTATCAAACACTCTTATTTGGCCCCTCTTTGCAGCCAGGTGCCAAATAGTTCGTTCATCATTGTCTTTAGCTAGCAACAACTCTTTGAATTTTTGTGGTTCTAGTTGCGCTTTTTCGCACCATGCCTGCAATTTTTCTAATATCTCTACACTGTCTCTATTTGCCGCTAAATGCCATAACGTTTGTCCATTAATATCTTTGCTTAGCAATAATTGCCTGAAGAATGTTCGTGGTTCTACTTGTGCTTCTTCACCCCACTTCCATAGATTTTCTAATACCTCTAGGTGATTATTCAACACTGCCAGATGCCATACGGTTAGTCCAAGGTGGTTTTTTTCTAGCAATAACTCTTTGATCTCTTGTTGGGTTAATTTTACCTCTTTAGCTAACTTCAATAGCTTATTGAATACCTCTGACTGGCCTCTCTCTGCTGCTATATACCATATTATGAATGCATAACTGTCTTCATTTAGTAACAGCGCTTTGAACTCTTGCTTATTTAGCTTCACTTCTTTAGAAAACTCCAGTAGCTTATCAAATACTCTTATTTGGTTCAGTGCTATCGCTAGGCTCCATGCAGTTTGTTCACGGTCGCTTTTGGATAGTAATAACATCTTGGATTGTTGGTTTGTTTGTACTTTTTTACTACATATCCATAGATTTTCTAATACCTCTACATGACCTTTTTCTGTAGCATTCATCCATACAGTCTTTTTATACTGATCTTTGGCTAGTAATAAATTTTGTAGAGTAGTTGTATGCTCTCCTACTATTAGGCTATTTAATAAAAAATTGACAATATGAGCATTATTTTCTTGCACTGCTTGGTATAATATTGTTTTATCTGAATATTTATTATCTGAATATATTAAAGAGCCTTCTATCCATAATTTATCTATCCGTTGTCCGTATTGTTTTAAAGTCTCTTCCGATGGCTTAAAATTTATCAGCAAGCCATTTATAAAATTTCTAATTACTTGATAGTCTTCTTTTATAAAAATATTTTTTAGTAAAAAATCCTGTACTTTTGACGAGTGGTTTGTTTTCTTGGTTAGTTGACTTACCAGAAAATCCGCAACATAATACTCAGCAAAAGTGCGATGGATAAAGTGAGGTTTATCATCGGCAAATTGTACGATTCCAATTCTGGCCAACCCTTCATTGGAAAGTGTATCTCTTCCCTCTTCAGGGCATAACAATTTCGCTTGATTTTCACCAAATATGAATTTCAAGGCCAATTCTTGATGCTTCTTTGTTAAAGATTCTAAATAATCTCTTCTTTGTTCATTGGCTGCTACATTACTTCTGGGTGTTTTCGTCTTTTCCTCCTGATAGATATCGTATTTTCTATCAATAAAGCGTTTGTATACTTCAAGTAAATCTAGCGTATCTGGCAGGTCAGGTATAAATTTGTCTGATTGATAAAATATTTTGAGCTCTTCATCAAAAGATTCTGCTAGCATGCGGGTTTGTAATGGGACACCGGAAAACTCTTTTTCTTTATCTCTAATCGATTTCGCTAGTTTATTAATTAATGCTTTAGCATAAATTTCTAATCGCTGTTGATTTGCTTCTTGAAGATTTAACTTTTGACGCCAAAATTTAGTTAAAAATATAACCTGATCAGCTTCAGAGAAAGGCTCTAAAGTGTAGGAAAGCTGTCCCAGCTTATCTTCTAATTCCTCTTTCAGATGAGGTCGAGTAGTGATCCACAACTGTTCTACCGAAGTCTGCTTTAGAACTTGCAGTAAATCAATGGCGGTTTCTTTATAGCTGGGACTGATTTCATCAAAACCATCCAACATCAGTACTACTTTTCCTTTTTTAAAGTGTTGTTTGAACAGTGATTTTTCTAAAAAAGTATCAAGTTTTAATAATTGTTCGGATAGAAACTCAATGGCTCCCATTTTTTGCTTAGCTTGAGCTTCAAGCACATCTGTATGGTCATTTAAATCAACCCTCACCACCCAATGGGTTGAGTCCCGTCGTTTGATTTCCAGAGAGAGATGAGTCAGTACGGTCGTTTTACCCATCCCTGCTGTATTAGCAATCAACATCACTTTCTGACGTTGTGCCTGCTGCAAGAGTTTATCTAAATTATTAGGTGGATAGGAATGGTTATCGCTGGTATCGATATATTTACGCAGTGCTTTTAAGCTACCAACCGATTGTTGCCAAATAAGCGTTCCAAATTCATCTTTCAATAGCCAATGAATGTTACGATTTGGATATCGTTGACAGAGTTGTATGAACTCTTCTTCAGTTTTAACGAATAAATCAGAGAATGTTTGTTCTCTTTTATCATCTAAAATGTTTTGTTTGATGGTTATCTGGTGATTAAATGTTCTATCGATATAATAATTTCTATCGTAACCATTAGAAATTGGCACAGGTTTCCCAATTTTAAAGGTTTTTTTTTCTAACAAATCAGTGAGTGGTAATAACTCTGTGATAAGTGAATCAGGAGTTATAAGTTGATTTAAAGAAATATCATTTTCTTGAAATATGACCTGTTTCCTTAATAGCTTTTCCTGTGACTCCTGTGTCAAATCTGTGAATTTGCTTTTATCAATATTTTCTTGGCATTGAGAATTACTTTTGAATTTCTGAATCAAAGGATCATTTTCTGATGCAATCAACAACAGTTGCTTGTTCCTAGAATCAATAAGTAAGTTTGATAAAGCACGATATAAACTGTCAACCGATTTCTCTTGCGGTTTACACTCCACGATTAATAGAGACGTTTCCGTTTTTCTAAAAGCCTGCAGCACTGATTTTTGTAATCGCAGCAAAGTACTTAAGCGAATAAAAATATAGCTCCCCTCTTGACGATAGCCTGTACTCGCTTGCACTATTTGATTGACTTTGATACTCCCCAACAAAGTCGCGGTGGCAGGGGTAATAAAGTTGAAGATTTTCTCTTGAGCCGCCTGTGCCTGGGGGTTCAAAAACGCTTGTAACGGTGCGGGAAGCTTTTTAAAGCTTATCCCGGCCCCTTGCACCTTTTTAGTGTATTCGGAGGTAGGACCAATTAATACTAACTGGGCAATCTTCTCTCGTGCTTGCTGAAAAAAAACATCAATACCGTTCTCTGATAAATAACGACCTTGTTTTTCTTTCAACCAATCCAACATGCGCTTTTGAAAATCGTGGGTAATAAAATCAGCAGCGATAAGGTTAAATTCTTCTCCTATCTCTTGGTTAATAAGTTCACCCAGTCTCTCTTCATTCGGTTGATTCACAGCAAAGACCAATTGATTTAAGAAAGTCTCAACCTCCTTGGTGGCTACCTGCTGTTCAGGAAAAGTGGATTTAGATGACAGTAGCCCAGCAAGCGCCGCTTCTTGACAGGTTTGAAAGCCGGTGATTTGAAAGGTATAGGCACTTAATTTATCGAGCGTTATCGCTTGACGGTTAAGCGCTTTGGTTAATTCAATTCTAAAATCTGGTAAATTGCCCGCCAGTAAACTACCACTTTTTAAAAAGTTGTGACTAAAAGTGACCGTTCCATCGCGCTCGATCAAAACATGTCCGGCTAATTGATAAATCTCAGGGATAAGAGAATTTCCGCCTTTTCTGACGGTAATCTTTTTATCAGGACTACTCTTTTTATTACCGATGAGACGTGCCATCATTTGTGCCAATGTTTGTGGCGCGGTTAATTGCGGATTGGCTTTTAACAAAAGAACTTTTTTAAACCCATCAGAGAGCTTTAATGAAATCCGGTGCATTGCATTCCAAAAAGCGTCTAAGCCTTGAACAGCCAGCTTTGGATTTTTTGCAGGAGGATCCTGTAAAATTTCTAGCAGCTTTTTATCTTGCTCAGAACGTTTATCTGCAGGCTTTGCAATTAAGAGTTGTTCAACAGCCTCACGTAATGCTTCACGAAAGCACCGAGCTTCAGGTGATAAAGCAGCGTTACCTTTTATGAAATTTTCAGCCAGTTTATTTTTTTCAACATCAATCACCTCCTTTACTAACACTGCCTGATAGCTTTTAAACAGTGCCTGGTCTAAACCAATGGCTTTTTCTGTGCCGTCGACCAGATGTTGCGCCAGTGCCACGGCTAATTTTTTAAATTCTGAGGTTTTTTCAAACAGTGTTTTTAGTTCAGACACCACCGCCTTACGTTTTTCTGGATGCGCAGCGCTCACCAAGCGATAACGTTCACCACCGAGCGTTAACATGTCATCCGCTTCAGTAATCGGCTCAAAATAGAGTGACGGCTTGTCAGACAATTTCTTCAAACTGGGGTGGTTAAAATCATCAGCAAACCCAAAATCAATGTTGGTACAAATAATAAAATCCCGCAGTGCTCCTGGTTGAAATATCGGGTTTTGTTTGATTTTGCGATAGGAAAGAAAATACTTTTGCAAACTAAACCGCTCATCACTTTCGATGAGTAAATCCTGAGCGGTAATTTTTTTCCTTATTTCATTCTCACCCTTGATATGTTTCGCCTGCAAGAAACGAGAGCGCTTAATATCACTCCCCGGCTTCACATACTGAAATACCACATCATCAAACTTCTCCGCTGCATCCATTTCAGTGGCTAAACGAAACGCGTACCCTTGCTCTTTGCCTCGCTTGGCAAACAACATCAGCAACTTCAGTTGGTACACCACCCCATGCAGCGTAGGTTTAACGCCGGATGCTGGAAAAATTTCGGTCTCTTGAGGTAAATCAATAGGACTTCTTTTAGCGTCGATAACCTCTTCTTTATCGACTCTGAAATCTGGCCCCCTTTTCAATGACTTGACTTGTGAGTTTAATGGTGAGGATTGCGCTACAGTGGTGTGAGTATCGGGTTGTATCGATGGGGTATCAATAACCGCTGGCTGACCCACGATTTTTGGCTCAGATGGCGTATGCACTCTCAGTATGCTTGCTATATTGTTTTGTTCAAAAAGCTGTGCCACCGCTAATGGGGTTTGCTGAAGGTGGTTCTTGCTATCCGTGCTAGCGCCTTGTGCCAAGAGCAATTCAACCAGAGCGATATCATCTCGTTGGGCTGCAAAGTGCAGTGCACTCCACCCCGCACTATCTGGTTGATTAATCTCATCGACACCTAACGCAAGGTAAGCTTTGGCGGTCGTTGGCTGATTAGCTTGTATTGCTTGGCGTAACAAGGCAGCTTTGATCAGACCCAATTGATAATGGATTTCTCTCTGATTAAATAGGTGAAGTTGTATAGAATTGCTGTCGGCGTCAGTGGGAGGCTTAATTGAGAAAACATGGTCAGCGGAAAACACCTTAATATGACACCCCAGTAACTGGCTGATCGCTTGTAGCTCATGATGGCCACCCCACGAAATGGGTTGACGCATCTGCGCCAGATATTGTCTGAACTTAAATTGCTTCACCCTATCTTGTAACCCATCCAGTTTATCCAGCTCACTCTCCATACTCTCTATGGCAGTTTGATCGAGTATAGCGGGCTTGAGTCTATTGGTATTAATGTCAAATTGGTTAATTTCAGTGCTAAATTCACCTCTAAATTCTGCTAAAAATCCCCCGGTTGTAATGAAATCTTGGTTTTGACTTTTAACAAAATCATGCAAGGTCACCGTCTCTTTAAGTTGGTTCTCTTGTGTAGCCAATTGATTTATTACGTGATTACGCAAGGTTTCTGTGACCAATTTTTGGATGAGTGCAGGGTTTGCAGCAGTTATTCTGACTTGTAAAGTGGGCTGGTAATTTCGTAGCCAACCTTTGATGAGCTCTAGACTAGACACTACATTGCCAAATAACCGTTGCGATCGCTCCTGCAAAGCCGGTTCATCATTTTTTACCGGCATTAAATAAGCCAAGGTTATCGCCCAAAATAGACAACTGCCATCAGCAGGCACATTAATTTGGGTCAATGATGCTTTAGTAAGCGATAATCGATGTGGCTCAGCGGATAACCCGCCTGTTGGTTGTTCCGGTAGCGGCAGGGATTGCTGCTGACTGGGAAGCGCTAACTGAGGAGGATTCAATGCATCAATGATAGGTTGATTGCCATTGGCGAGCATTAATGGTGTTTTATGGTCCCTATTCTCAATAGTCCTATCAGCCCCCCGTTCCAGTAGAAATTGAACGATTTCTAAATCACCTTTTCTCACCGCTAGGTGTAATGGAGTATTATCTTTGCGATTGGCATCTTGTGCATTGATATTAGCGTCTTGGTCTAATGCTTTTTGAATCTTTTTGATTTTTTCTTCTGTCGAAATATTTTTCTTAAGAATGTCATTAAATAATTTGTTATTTTTTCTTAACTGCTCCTCGTCGCTACTACTCTCTGAGCTCCGATAACGTCTATTTTTTGCATTTTTCATATTTATGCGATTTTTTCTATCAATAAGCTGTGACTAATGATTTCCAACCGTTTACTGAATGGGTGAGTATTGGGCTGACTTTTAACATAACCCCCTTAGAATATAATTTTAAACTACTCACGGGGAGTAACTTTTACAGAACACCATAAGTGCAGGGTCAGTAGACCATAGCGTAGGCGTTGTTCGCAGTGGGGTTAAAGCGTCGTCAGTCAGATGCGTCGCCATCTGTTGAGTTAACCGCCCAATCGTCACCTTTGCAGCATAATGGTCACAGTGACTGCGGAATTTATCTGCTTGCTTTTCCGTGGCTTTAGTAGTGATTTGCTGATGCAGTTGCTGTATCTGTAGTTTAAATAGCTCCAGGATAGCCTCTGTTTGACCAGCATACAGTTTTTGTGCCACCTGTTGCTGTAAATTAAGACTATTCATTGTTTTGTTGATACTCGCAGGCTTAATACCACAGGCTAAGGGCGGTATCATTCAGGGTTTCATAGAATCTTGACACCATCACTGCTGCCTGCGCCTGCGCCGCTGGTTGCGAGCCATTTGATGCAGTTTGCCATTGTGGGTATTTTTGTCCGCGTTCAATATAATTTTCATCGCAATTCATTTGATTCCATTGATTATTTCCAAATGCAAAAATTTCTCCATT
>LBFL01067941.1:0-10347 GCA_000988845.1 Hypochthonius rufulus
GTAATACATGACCATAAGAGTTAATCATCACGATTGATATTTTTATAAATATAATATCCGTAAAAATTAGATTCAAAATTAAGCTATGTTAGGGTCACTTAACGTGTAAACTACTGTATATACACTAGAAGGTCACAGTAATATATGCATGTATTATTCATACAATAAATATATGAAAAAAATTTATATTAATTTAAATGTGTTATAATTTTTAACATAATTAATATAATACACGTTTGAAAAATAAATACAATTGCAGCTGAAGACAATATAATAAAAATTGACATTATTTAAAAAAATAATTACCATTTAAAAAGTTAAATGCCATTTAAGAAATAATTTTGGAAATATAAAGTCAAATATTTATAAATGATGTAATAAAAATTTTAATTTCAATTTATCTCTAATAATTGCAAATTTTTGTTGATAAAGGATTTTTATAGAATCATTGACATATCCCTTTTTACTAATTGAGAACATAACATGACATTATTCATAAACATGAATATAATAAAAATATGATCTCAATCATATGTACATGTATCGTTGTGAGAGTGGATAACCCAAAAAACCACCGGAATCATCTCTCAAACGTCGCATGTGTCCACGGATAATAATCTTACCCCCGGTCATGCATCGGTAAATTTCGTCAATGATCGAAGCAGAAACCGCAACCGCACATGAAATGAAAATCGGTCACAATACAACCGTACCTATCCTCGTGACTCGGATGCGTGTAGATTCTGCAATCATGTAAAAGGAACGGATGAATTTCATTAATTAAAGGATTGTCCATTAAAGCATAAACCAGAAGAGCCCCAAATTGATGAGTCAAATATAATGAAAGAATTTATGTGAACAGAAAAGATAACTCCGCAATGTGTAGATATTTTCCGGAATTCCCACAGCACTCAACATCAATATTGGTTAGTCACTAATTTGATTCATTTTACATGGTAATGCGAAACCTCTTATATTGGTCATGTGTTAGTGATTACTCTAATTCCGATGATAATTTAAAAACATAAGTAATTATTTGTATCTTCGTCATAAGTTCGTTGCGGGCGACGACATTATTGACAATTGATACAATTAAAACTATTAAATCGTGTAATTTTTAATGCAATTTAGAAATGTGATGCGGGAGTTTATAAATAAGAATGGGGGAATGAGACACATAAAAGTTTAGGCAATAATTATAAAAGTTTATCTGCATTTTTGTAGTATTAGAATGTTAGTAATGACCATTAGAAATGAATTATGAATCATGTACAACTATAAAAGGCACATATTTTGAGATTCCTTGTCTTACTATGCATAGATTTTGTTGTGTGTAGATCTTTTGTGTTAAAAATAAAATTTTAAAGTGCAAAATACAATTAAATCGTTCGCGTTCTAAATAATAACGCGACAAACTAATAGTTGGAATCATCGAATCGTGTGTTATTAAACACCATATTTATAAACAAGTCATTGATTGTTAAGTCAATTATGTATTGAATGTATTGAATAAATTACAATTTCGACTTAACATGTATCAAAAGATAGCGAAACACTAAACATATCACCTCTGATCGCACTGTTATGAGAAACCCATCACTTCGATGTGTTAACCAAAGCATGTTTAATAAATAATCGAAACTCTCTTATAATACAATGAATTGACTTATGACTAAAGACCGAAATATATTTACTTATTGCTACGGTCACCCTAATTGTGACAGTCTTTTTGACTATTTTCTAATGCAAATGACTCATTAGTTGAAAAATAAATAGGGTGACCGTAGCTATAAATAAATATATTCCCGTCTTATGACTAATTATTTATGGAATTTCCACAAAATCTCAAAGGGACATATTAATGTTACCCTTAACATATTCCCCCTTATTTTTGAAACTCCCACAAAAGTATAATAAATCTAAACATTAAATCAAAAACTATCGGTATTAAAACATTAAACATATTTAAGTATTAATAATTCAACGAAATATTCAAATATTTAAGTAATTATAACACTGAAAGTATCAAAATGTCGCATTAAAAGTATTGCATTACAAATTTATTAAATATCTAGAAAATCTAATAAATATGAGCCTAAATACGACTAAATTATAATATTCTAATTATTAAATTAAAACATAATCGAAAGTTAATTGCATTATTTTAAAGCCGTAACAAATAAGTTCACAATTGACTAATTAATAAAAAAATATATATAAACTTAACAGTTTAATATTATTTTGATTCTATTATTTTGAGTATTTACATACAAGTTATTAATTAAATATCGAATTCAAAATTGATATTGCACCTTTTACCACCCCGCATGTTATACCAAAATATGTTGTGGTGCAGCGTTTTACACTAGGTGTCAATAACAACTATAGTTAAAGATAACTATATTTTATCTTAACTTTATCTTAGTTAAGTTAAGATTAGTTAATGAAATGATAAGTTAAGTTAAGATAATGAATTTTGTCACATTTGACACCTCTATTTGACACAGCATTTTCATAATTTATTATAAGGTGAGTGCAACAGTAGCATCTATTGTGTGAAGATTAAAATTTTTAATTAATAATATTTTCTCTCAATTATTTTGTGAGGTGTAGAGGTTGTGATAATTTTGAGCGTGCAATGCGAAAATCGGGAAATTTTGTAATAACTCGACGGATCGCCGCGCTTTGATTGGTTTAGTTTTTAAATGTACCCCTACGGCCCGTTACAATAATAATACAATAAACAATGCTTATTTTCTATGTCAATTTAATAACATTTTAATCATATTTTATAAAATTAATTTAATTTATTATATTTAATGCAAAAAATGATTATTTTTAAATGTTTTTATTGATTAAATTTACTTTTGACAATTACTAAATTAATTGTAAAATTTATATTTCAACAGACGCATCATCGTTATAATATTTCGGTTTCTCATACTTAATTACTCTCTCCTTTTTATAAATTTTATAATCATCTTTAAACTTAAGAATAGGGGATTATATGAGTACCAATAAAGTAGCGTCAGACTTTAATAGAGTTAAATGCTATTCGCTCCACAAACTTCTGTCTGTAATACGTTCGCATTCCCGTAATTAGTTTTAAATTTAGCATTTGTTTAAGTAACTTTGCGTTACCGAAAGCGAATCACGGTTAATAAAAATTGTTTATCGCAAAACACAATGCGGGACATCATTAATATGCTTATTGAACACAATATTTATTGTTTAAATTAAATTTTTAAATTTTTCTGATGTCGCGGAATTGAGTGATTTGTAATTTAAATATGCATACTTATACAATTTTCCACGCAATAATGTGAAATTTAGTATTATATCATGTCCTGCATTTAATATTTATCCACTCTCAAAATATATTATGCATTTAATATTTATTATGTTTAATTTTTAAATTCGTCATTAATTTTTAAAAAAATACTACAAATGCATTGCAGGACATACATTGTCCCGCATCATTATGGCGCGGGGCGCGGGATACGACCTTCCATTGCAAGAAAGTCCAGAAAAATACGGGACATTTGAGACTCGTATATTTTTGTTAAAACCAACAATAGACACTAACGGATTAATTTCAAAACCATTTTGTAAAAATTGTATGATTTGCTAGAATGATGAAATGATAAATTTTATTTTATACAACATCGTAACTTACTTTTGCAAAAAAATATTCGATAACTGACATATAAATTAAATTTACACAATATACCAAAAAGGATATTTAATAGTTTATACAAAAACATCTATAATTTTCACATATTGTGTTTCAATATTTTTGTTTAAGATTAAAAGATTTTCTAGTTATGAATTTTAGTTGATGATGTAAATTTACGAAACCCGGTATTTAAAATCATTTAATGTTATAAAAATTTAAATGTATAAATAATCTTAAAAAAATAGCGAATATTTTTGCCCAATTTAAGTAAGTATTAATATCCATTCTATTTTTATGCATTTTTTCATATTTCTCTATTCCTGGACATTATGCGTCCACAAAGGGGTCTGTACTGGACACTGGACATGGCACCCCAATTTCTGGACTGTCCAGGACATTCCTGGACGGTTGGTCACTCTAAGTGCAATAGCTGAACCTCCCTCGAAAATTGCTACAATGCAAAAATTGCTCAAGTAAAATAAATAAAAAAGTTCAAAGTTGATTACCTTCCCAAAAAATGAAAAAAAAATTAGGTTTGGACCCTCCCAATACTTGAATAATTTCCGGACCTTATCAAATACTGATTATGATTTTGTTTTATTTTAACTAGTTATTTTGATTTTTATAATACGAAACGAATGAAACAGATACAAATATATTGAGTAAATTAATAAAAATAAATTCTGTTAGCATTTAAATAAAGATTTAATTTAATTAAAAAAGTAAAGTCATCATCGAGATACTTACAAAACAAACTTTTGATTATATTTTCCAAATTTTTTAAAATCTAAAATGTATGTGTGTGTATATTTACAGAAAATCTATCATATGATGAATATAAAAATCAATTAAATTTTAATATTATACGAATTATTGAGAAATAAATATAAGAATGACGGTACAGTTTTTAAAAATATTAATACATTTGTAATTTGGCATAATTTTGAATTAATATTGTTCCGTTTACGGCACAAGAGTCTTAAAATCTAAAATTTCTCAATGAATTCGGATCTCATAAGACCCGTTAAATTAATATATGACTTTTAAATGTGAATTATAACGTTTTCAATTATCTACACCATAAATAATAGGATAAAAATTAGTATAATTTGGTAATAGTAATTGTGTGCAAATGACTAATAAGATTTGCGTAGCTTTACTAGACTTGTGCCGACAAAAATACGCACCGCCGCCGATAGGGATGTTTTATCATTCCGAAATTAGTAAAATATGTTGACAAGATATTACTTACAATAATAGTAAAATTTCACGAAATTTCATACTGTATATTTTCTGTACAAATTAAAACATTTTTGTCTCAATTTATATAACCATAGCTTAATTGAAGTTACTACACCTAATAAAAGCATATAATCAGGGGTATCGTAATGATTGGTTTTGTAAAGAAATAGTTTATACATTTAAACTCCCTCTACTGTAACTATATTGTTAAAAAAAATATTTATTCACGATAATGAGAATTTTATGTTAGAGAGGTTAAATTAATATATGATTCGAGCCTAATAAATTCACGTTTGAAAGGTTATTCACGCTAGAGGAGTTTAAGTGTACATGCAAATATTAACATTTTCTAAATATTTATGTGTCAAAAATGTTACAATTTATCTCACTCATAACAATGATATACGCCATTGAATTTGTTAAATTGATAAAACACCGCATATAGCAAAAATAGTAAATTAAATTATATTAATGATGTTGTTACACTCTATTTATGTTCATTATCTACTTTTATGTTATTTCTCGATTTATGTGCGCATATTCTGTCTGTATCCACATTTATGTCCCGTTTTTGTCAGACCCGTCGCGAGACATAAATATAGACTCGAGTGTATTGATCAATATTTTTTTAGATCATAATACAATGTGATCATTATTATAGAAATAGAAAACACGTACCCTAGTAGTAATGAAGCTGTGGGCTGATCATAAGTTCTTATAATTTTCTAATGATCGGATCGGATCGGATCAGATCGCATTGTAATTTATATTTAAAAATTGAAATAAAAATTAAAAACCGCACAAATAAATTCAAAAATTATAGAAAAATAATTTCTAAAACATCATTAGATTAAAATAATTAATTTATCAATAATTTATAGACGATCATAATTTTAAAAAATTCATGTGCATTGTATTGCAGTGAAAGGCATAGTGTAGGATCATTAGCGTTAAAGCAGTTTAATGTGAAAGTCATAAACTTACATGTATATGCAAATTCATATTTCAAAGTGCAATGCTAATCCCTGTCCGTATTAATCCATTTTTACAAATGTTAAACTTTTTAAAGTGCGGCTTTATATTTAAATTCCGTAAAATCTGATTATTTCTGTTAATAATTTCAAGGACTTTAATTACGTAATAAATTTATTTTTCTTTAAATATTACAGAAATAAACAGAAAATAATAAAAAAATATAATTACGTATATATAATTGTCACAATGTATATAAGAATTTTTAAAAAGTGCGATATTGTATTTCATCGAATAACATTAATTCCAGCTTTAAATTTAAAAGTTTGTAAAAAATTATAGATTTCTTTGTAATTTACATTTAATTATAACGAACGATGTCATTATACTGTATTATATTATATATTAAATGTAAACGTCTATTTAATATGATTATTCAATCATTGCGTGAATTACAAGAAATAGAAATCGATTCTCTTTTAATGTCATACGGATTATTAAAGGGGAAATATAATAATGACTTCTCATTGTATTTTACATTATATCATTTATAAAGTACATTATACCGATGGCATTAAAAGGTGAATCGGATGATATTTATAAATACGGGGATATTTCATGGTCTTTTGGCCCGCGAAAGATTATAACAATAGTATCAACAATGGGTGCAGTTTGGGCTGTTTCGATATTAATACTATTTATTGTTGGGATTAAACGATTATCGTGGTTAAGAGTATTGCAGTTGTGTAAAAAGCAATTATTACCCGAGAATATAGAAATGGATTATACCATTGCAAAAAATTTAAAGAAAAAAGCTAATGTCACAACATTGGCAATTTATAATATTGTATTCGGGACAACAATATCAGTAGCAATTATTCTATTAAGTTCACTATACATTCGATGGCCCCGCGAATGGATAATAAATTACATAAGTAGTATATAAAATGCCGGAGCTGGCGCATCGCCCTTTCGCCGTTTTGGGCGATATAAGAAAAGTGAAAATTTAGAGAAAAATGTATATAAAAAAGTAGTAATTTAGTAATGATGTTAGTCGTTTCCGTCGTAATATCTGTATTAAACAATAAGTTATTTATATAAAGAAAAATATATAAATATAATATAAGGGTTCTGGCGCACGGCGCTTATACGGTGAAAGATGCAAACCTGAAACTTTGACAAGGATCGGGTATTTACAGTTTCACGACAGAACGGGCATTACAAAGAAGGGATTGTTTTGGAGATAGGAGAAAAGTAATTAAGTATCAGGATTGTAAACTGGAGTTTGAGTTTTATTGAGTTATGTGTAAATCTTTTCCTTAAGAAATTCTTACATTTAAGTTCAAATGTGAAAAATGAGAACAAAAACAGCGATACAACATTTGGTAATTAAACTATCGTTTGTGATAAGTAACTAATTTATAAGGCCATTTTGTAACTCTAACAGTTTTTTCGTGAATGCGATTATTGTAGACATGGTAAACTCCACGACTTTTTTCCCATCCACTGACTACTGCTAAGTTTGCTTCTCTGAGGAAAACAGAGGCCCCTATTTCATTATCGTTATTTATCCATAGGTGAATACAATATTTGCGCCAATGATAAACTGCTGATGGTATGCTAACAAATTTAATTTTGTAATTTCTAGCATGAGCCACGATGTCAGAAGTTGCAGGATCTGGTTTCTCAGACAACATTCTTTCAACTTCTCTATCTACTACTGCCGCATCTTTGTGGAATTCTTCACAAAGTGAATTAAACACTTTGTCAGATAATGAATGATTATCATTACTTGAGATTTCAAAATGATTTTTCAGACATTGAATAGAGTAGTTCGAGGTGAAGTCGACTTTCATATAAGAAGCAATAATTTGTGTGAATTTCGCGAATGCAAATTCAAAGTAAGCACAAAAGTTTTGCAAGTCAGTGAAACTATCATATGAAGATGTTGCAACAGTCATTCTTCGTGCAAAATCACAAACAACTCTTAAACAAATAGATGAATATTTCGTCTTTTCGCGCATAATTTCTTGTATTCTATTTTCAAACATTTGGTCGCTTTGGATCCTATCGTAGAAGTTTTTGTATTCCTGAGGATTTATCGCATTATTAATGTCTATTACCCTCCTGAATACTTCTACGTTATAGGTCATTGTATCTGCACGTGATAGGTAAATATGATAAAAACCTGCTAAATAAATTTAAATGTCTTGAATGTCTGGATAGCTATGTCATAATGAGTGGAAATTTCTAAAGTATATTAACGCTTAACTGTTTAGTAGACTTCATTCAGTTTTTCTGGTGTCCACCACCAATGTGATTCGGGGATACCTGTTGGCTTATCTGTTATCCTATTATTAGGATCTCGGAACCACCTGGTTAAAAAGCCATTTATGAATATACGTCTATGATCCAGCAGTTTACTTATTTTGCTTGATTCTTCACTGCAGTTTTCACAGTCTTTCAAAATAAACTCAATCCCGGAGCGTAATGTGGCAACTGTTCGTGGAGCGTATTTTTCGGTTAAGAAGATAAATGGAAAGCGAACCAAAAAATTATTTAACCAGTCGTAACGCTCAGCCAATAACTGTATGATTTCCTTAAGCTGTATTTTCTCTTTTGAGTCATTGAATATTAAACAAATTTGAAAAAGTTTAGAAAATAAATCTAATCCGGTATCTGAATAAGTACAACGATTTTCTTCATCATTACGAGGAATTTTTCTCAGGATTTCACAAATTTCAGAAATTAATGTTGAAAAACTGTTGTCTTTTTTGAATCTCTTATTGTCGCTCTCTATTTCATATCGTTCCTCGTTGGAACCATACGGACCTCCCAACACATCGTCATAATTTTGAACATCTCTTTTAGACATTACTCCTTTACAACTTTTTACACAGATAAAAAAGTAGCAGTACTATTAAAATTGAATCTACTATTAAGTATTAATTTTTGGCATCAATTTTATATTTTTAGTTACAGTTAGTAAAGCTGTCTCCGTTTGATAACCACCTTAGAAATAATTAGATCTCTACAGAAACCACCGCATTTTCGAGTGTTATTCAATTTCAGGAGAATAGTTTATCTGGTTTTTTGCGCATTTTATCATGTTTCCTCGGTTTTGTGCAATAGTTAATTGATTATAACTTAGTGATTCAATTGTTCAGAATCATAAGACTCAAATGATTGGAAAATGCTATGGAAATAATCATTATATTCGAATATATTTTTTTAACTTTTTTCTAAAGTTTATTCTTATTTTCAAATTCTGAGTATAGAATCAATCAATAAAAATAACACCATAATTTATTAAAAACATGTTCTTAATGAGTGTAAATGGGTGTTTACTTTAACGACAGAATATTAACGCAATTTACTGTTTATTGTATATATTGTGTATTCTTAAAATGTCTGCAATTGTATGGTAATATAATTTTTATTTTATATTTGTACTGATTAAGTGCATTATCAATTATCAATCATTTATATCGGACTGCAGACAAATACCTTAAAGATACATAACTGTGTTGCTATTACTTAACATATCGAATTGATGCAATATATTTATATATTCTTTGATTCCGTAGATAACAAATAACCAAATAAGGATTTACTGAGTCACATGTGTTTATTATTTATGATCTATTATATTTGATAAACTTTTATTAAATAATATATGTATATATTGTTATATGACTTAATTTATATCACATAATCAAGTGTGTAGTTTTTGATTGTAAATGAACAAAATTACACATGGAATAAAGTAACGTTAAATAAAAGTATTTCTGATAAAATGTATGATTAAAACATAAATCTCTTATAATAAAATTTATCACGTTTAATGTACATGTGTGTGCAAATGAGTGTGCCTCTAAGATGCTCGAAGACGGTCATAGGGCAATAGTATAAATTTAATTGAATAATAATAAGACTAAGACTAAGGCAGATATTTTCGGTCAACAAGAAACGTTACCCGAAGGTGAATTCCCGATTTTTCTCAAATTTTACAAAAATTAAGAACACCCCATATGATAAATTAATAAAATAAAATTAGCTGGTGAGACGCGCCGGTTATTATTTTTAGACCATATTTAAACCGTTCTGGCTGAATGAGGCCCTGCAGGGCCCTGGCACTAAACTCTCAATGTTTAATTTCCTTTAGATGTAAGATTAGTAGTACTATAATATGGAAATTAAAAATTCAGTGCCAGGGCCCTGCAGGGCCCGTTCGGTCAAAACAGGTTAAAGACAGGCTAAAAATAATAATTGGCGCGTCTCAGCAGCTAATTTAATTTTATTAATTCATCATATGGGATATTCTTAACTTTTGCATATTTTTAGGAAAATCGGGAATTCACCTTCGGGTAACGAAAAATGTTAACCTTTTTAAATTGCTCCGTAATCACAATTAGCGATGAAATTTTTAAAATATTTTTAGTAATCATCATTAACTA
>LBFL01067968.1:0-12725 GCA_000988845.1 Hypochthonius rufulus
AAAATTTATTTATAATAATTTAATAAAATTAAAAACTATTATAAAGCAAAACTTTAATAGTGGTTAGTTAATAATAATTTAAAATTTGTAAATGAAAAATATTTCATTATTTTTTCAAACGATGCAGATTATAATTATTTAATAAAGTGTAAAATATTATTAGAATATAATGGCTCATTCCCGAGAAAATATAAATAATAGGGTAAAAATACACTAAAATATAGCAGTTTTTCAAACGTTTTAAAAAATGACTTTTTGAAGTTATTTCAAAACAAGGCTAAAAAATCTTTAAATTGATAAGCGAAGATATGTCATCAAATCTAGTATAATAAATGATTAAATAACAAAAAATACCACTAAATTTAATTGTTGCATTAAATCGTAGTAATTAATCAAAATCCTTCACTAAGATTTTTTGTAGACCTGTATGTAATCTATTTTAACGCAAACATTATCACAAAATATAAAAATTACTGCAATCAGTATTATGCAATTTCATTAATTTTGGCTAAAAATTTTGATAAAAATTTATGAAAGTTTATTTGCGATGAATCCTTAACCGCAAATTAACCTCAAGAGTCACCAACGGTTAATCTAAATTTAAACATGGTGTGGTTAATTGCGATTGCACTTAAGATTTCCCCATTTATAGTGAAAAAATGTATCGTTAATTCAACTGTGTTCGCGAAAAAATAAAACAAGTAAAAATTTTTTTTTGTCGATGACTATGTCAAAGCCAAGTAAAAGACAAATGATAAATATAGATATATAAAACTATAATTGATTTAATAGCCTATGGCTGATTGACAAAAGTACAAATATAGTTATCATTTATCAATTAACACTCCCATTTAAGCATAAAAGCATTATCGTACAAAATAGATAAATACGATAGTTTCTATGGAGTTTTTTGCAGCAATAGTTTGTAAGTAAGTAATTAATTATACGTATTTTATTTCCGTTATATACGCAGTCATACTGTAGGATGTGAATGTATTTATTGTCTTTATAATTTAAAAAAATGTTTTACAAATATGTGATTTATTCTAATTTATAAACTTTTAATTTATTTCATATTAATGTATATAATTAATGATGAAACTTGAAAATCAATATAATGGGTATTTTATGAATACGAATTTATTATATGAAAACATCAATTTACATTTGCAATCACTTGTTAACACAAATTTTAATGCTCATTGGCAAATAGGAATACTTTAATAATTAAACATGTAAACAATCAAATTTTAATTGGTGTACAATTTATATATGAAATTACTATTTAATAAATAAATATTAATTAGTTATGCAAGTATGTATAACAAATTTTGCTTTGCTATTAGTTAGATAGAAATCATACAATTTATATTATCGCAATTGATGTTTTCATTAAAAAATCACTATGAATAAATTTATAATTTACAATTAATAATTTATATTAATTCAGGTAACATAATCAGATACTTTAAAAGTAATAATGAAAAAAATGAAATAACGAATAACGTTAAAAATGAATATATATGGTTTGATATTAAAGAACCTGTACCATCATTTACGGGAAGAGAGAAAGAATTAAAAAAATTACATGATTTTATATATAATAATAATATATTAAAAATGAAATCTCAATACGTAACAATCAGTGGATTGGGTGGGGTTGGGAAAAGTGAATTGTCACGGATGTATGCGTATAAATACGGTGAATATTACAATTATAATATTATTTGGATTAATAGCGAAACAATGAAAACAATGAGTGAATCTTTTTTAAAGTTAACAAAAGTATTAAATATCAATCCCATTTTCGGTGAAAAAAATGAAAGAAACGTCACTTTAATTGTGCAAGAGGTTTATAAGTATCTAAGTGATAAGATATGTCTGTTTATATTTGATAATGCGGAACAAATGTATACGACGCAGGAATGCGATGGTATTAGTGATTTTTTACCATTGCAACGACAGAATGCAATGAAACTGTACATATTAATCACGTCGCGTAACAATTATTGGGGTGACGATGTAGATGTTATTGAATTAAAAGAGTTTAATAATAATGAAGCTTTAGACTTTATTGCGAAATCTTTAATCATAATGAAATTTGACAAAAATATTTTAATAGAAAATTGTGAATTTATTTTATTTATAAAAATACTTAATAATTTACCTTTGGCATTGGACCTCGCAATTTCATATATAATTGAAAAAAATAAAATTATCAATATATTTGGAAAATACTATACAATTTCAGATTATATCAATGATTTTCAAAATGAAGAAAAAACAAGACATTTAATTGAATTCAAATATTCAACTAGCATTGGTCATGATGTGCCTACTTCCATATATACATTATGGGACAAAACATTTAACAAAATTAAGAAAATAGAATATGGTGAAAAAGCGATGCAAATATTAAATATGATCGCATATTTTGAACCTGAAATTATTCCGATGAATTTATTTCTCAGTTTTATAGATAAAATTCAATTTGAAAATTCAATTTTTTTATTAAAAAAGTATTCGATAATTAATGTTAAATATAATGAAATTAATATTAATCGATTGATACAGAGTGTCGTACGATTACAAAACTATAATGATAAAAAAAATATTAATCAATGCGTAACGATATTTGATAAATATATGAAAAAAGAAATATTTGACATACGATATTTAATTCATGCACAATCAGTTTGGAAATATTCTTATAAATATAAAGAAATTGTTAAAATGTTTTCTGAATATCCTAAATATATTATGAAGATATTGGTTGATTATGAGAAATATAGTGATGCTGTTAATTATGCTAATGTTAATGTACCATTATTAGAAGAAATTATTGGTCCGAAACATCGCGAAACGTTAAATGTTAAACGAATGTACGCTGAAGCAACAATGAAGAACGGTGATTATATTAAGGCATTAAATATTTTGAATACTGTTTATGAAACACAATCAGAAGAATATGGTTCCGATGATATTGACACTCTATTGACACAAATTAATATTGTGGAAGTTATGCACAAATTAGGTAGATATGAAGTCTACATAATATAAAGCGGTTTTATTAAAACAAAAGATTTATTCCGGTACTAATCATTCAAAAACATTAATTACACATAACAATATCGAAAATGTTATGACAGATTTAAGTCAATCTAAAATGTTTTTTAGACTATCAAAAATGCCTAAGCGTAGTAAGTCTATGTATGAGCTCGCTTAGAAAAGTACAATTAATTATATAGCTTATAAAATAAATATTAGCACAGATATTAGCAAAATGGCATGTTGACCAATGACTAAAAAAATTAAATTTTATAGTAAAATTGATAGGAATAAATAAATGATATAAATATATAATAATAAAAGATATTAGTTTTAGTCATCGGTCAACATGCCTTTTTGTTAATAGTTGTACAATAATGATGCAGTCGGAATAGCTTACATTGCAGTAGTATGTAGACTAATAAAGTGTAATACAAAAATGATGCATAAAAAATTGGATAATGACATATATTAAGCTTCCAATATTATGTCACTTAAGTTTGAAAATCGCGCCAAGAAATGACCATATAAGCATATAATTTCAACATTATTTAAAGTTTTATATGTAAGGTGCTTGTTTATGTAAGTAATTATAAACAAAAATTAATAATTATTATACATATATATAATTGAATACAACTCATGTTCACAGAATTTGTGCACTAATCGTGCAAAAACATTTTTTCATTCAGATTTTAAAAATATGAAAATTATTAATTTTTTATTTTTATGATTTACTCGATTTTGTTGTATATTTTGTTTGACTGAATTAAGAATTAGATTTGAAATATTGCATAAATTGCTATTTTATTTGAATTAATTATGTTTATTAATTGCATTTGATGTTTTTACACAAAATGCAAATTTCACTACCAATATGTATTTTATTATTACATGTATCACGTGTGTATTACGAATTTTATATTAATTATTAATGAGCAAAAGTAAATAAATGATTTTTTCTTTTAATACATTATAATTAATAATTGATATGTACAATGGATAAAATACTTATCGCGAGATATGGCGTTTTTCTAAATTTTATTGGAATGCATACCGAAGAAACTATAGAATATTATATTTAATTTTCAGGATGCCATTCTATGGAAGAATTTAGTTTAAAACCGAAAATTCTTAATTTATTTACTGTCAATTCTATGGCATTTTGATTTTAAAGAGTCAAAAAATACAATGTAAATGTATTACATGTGTAAATGAAAAAATGAACTTTTACTGTATGAGTACTGAAACTTCAAACCCGATTTTCTCTAATGCAAAAGCATCTTTATAACTGCTTTTTCTGTTGTACTAATCAATTGTTCATACACGATGCAAATTAATTATTAATAGTTATTAAATTACAAAAAATGCTTTTAATAATGTTTTAATGATTATTTTTTTGAGTTTTCGATTTTCTAAAATTCGATTCTCTAAACTAATGTTCGGTGCCTTAAGTTTAATGAAATTGAATAATTACTTATATAAATTATACACCTTAATCTAGATTTATGTCCCGCAACGGACTTAAAATGGGAAATAAAACAAAATATTATTTAAAAATCAATTAAATATTGAAAAATTATTTCTACATTCAAATATATACATTTTGTAATGTAATTGAGTACTTCTGTGTAGGATGAACCCATTTAACCTAATTTTTGATATTACATCGGATTTACATACCAAATGTCCCAATCAATGATATATTACATTTTTAACATATCCTTTACTGAAAAAAATTAGTTTAACACGGAATTAAGCTAATGAATTCACTTTATTAAACAATTAAATTATTTCATTTATTAAATTCATTCAAAAAATTGCTAATTTGGACATAAATATGCAAAATCGTATATATAGTTTGCATTATCAAAATCTTAAAATTAGTAAGTCTTAAAAAATTGAAACAAATGGTTTAAATAAAAAAAGCAATAAATATGAATGTGAAAATGAAAGTTTAACTGAAATAATTGGATTAGCTGAATAGAGAAAATAAAAAAAATTAAATTAACAAAATTGAAAAAAATTGTTTTTGTCGATTGTGAAACAAATGAAATAATTGTGAAATACGAATTATATTATAAAAATTATGTATAAAACATGAAAAATGACAAAGTCTGTTTAAATATTTATAAATGCATAATAATTTATATTTTTTTATATCTTAAAAAATCAAGACATTGTAATCAATCAAGTCTTAAAAATAAATATTGTAAAATGCAACTGTTAATATCTAATAAATCTCGATGACGATATACATTTATTAAAAATGATATACACTTAAATCCTTATTACGTAACCTTATTGAGGCGAAAATTTTTGTTTACAATGAATAAAATTTTACATTAAAGAAGTTGAAATAGAAAAAGATAGAAATATTACTCGGGCATAAGAATTTGTTTATGTTAGAGAGGTTACTCACGTCAGAGGGGGTTTATGTGTATTATGTTAAATTATAATTGTATTCTAATTACGAGTCTCAAATCAAAATCTCTAAAATGTGGGAGAATAGCTTTTCAATGCGGGGACATGTGTGACAAAAAATTTTTTAATTGCGGGACACAATGCTGAAAAATTATTAATTGATTATTAAACACATTAATAATTATTTTTTATAATTAAATGTTATATAATTTCGCGGAATCTAATAATTTGCTATTTAAAAATGCATTTTTACAGAGTTGTCCATTTAAAAGCTTCAAATGTTCCTAAACAAAACAGAGCAAAATTTATTGTTTAATGTAAAATAAACGCAAAATGTTCTTCATTTAATTTAGCCTATTTAATCTTTAATTTATGGCTATGATCAGACCTGACCACGGTTGGTGTAGATAGGGTGTAGCCACCGCTAGACTTTTGAAAAAGGTGTCCCCCCAAGGAAAAGTCAAAAAATTGACACCCCACCCCCTCAATAGAAATGTGAAATATTTTTTAATTAATTTTAATTAAGTTTATTACTTTATTTTAAAATTTATTTTGATTTTTCAGAACCGAATGAGAAATTTCCAAAACGAATGATATAATAATGTAATCAGCATTTTACAATGCCCGCTCCTTGGGAATTTAACATTTTGCTCTCGCCCAAAATTGTAAAAAAATAGGAGTATATTTATTAGTTGAGCTTATTTTTATCGGACATGACAAGTGCAGGGCGAAAATGCAGAGCGAACGCCCTAAAATCTAAAATTTTATTTTAATGGCGTGGGAATTTAATTCGTTTTTATTTTTACTAATACTATATGTCTATTTAATCCTTGGATTGACATTTGCAAAGCGCGCGCTTGCCACGAAATTCCCACAGTTAAACATATAATTTCTGCATTATTCAATAGTCTCATATCTCATATATTTATTTATTTCGTGTATATTTATGCAAAAATAATTTTTAATAAATTAATAATTAGTAAAGTATTACGTTTTAGGTAAAAGAATATTTTTTATGGCTAAAGATATTACCGAATAACTTCGATTGTGTCCGAATCATGATAAAACATGACCAATGGACATGAGTTGTTCGGGAATAAAAAAGAATATTTCGACGGGTTTTTGAGACTAAAATGTAATACTTTAATAATTCGCCATTTTTATTCGGATTTTACAGATAAAATTATAAATTTAACAATTTTATAATTTTACTCGATCATAGGGTTTTTTACGTGACGGGACGAAGCCTGAGATAGCCATTATATTTCCAGAGGGGTAAATTTTTAATCGGCGGGAATTAAAATTTTCCTGGGCGCGGGCACGGTAGAACTTTAAAAAATAAAAAATCTGCTTAAAAAATCAATAATGCATGATTTTCTCGGCAAAAATGATTTATACAAATTAAAAAATGCATATATATTATTAACCATAAAAATTAGTTAAAAATACCCCCCTTATGAATTTATCAAAATTTTGATAGCCCCGTAGGTAGGGTGCTTGACCCCTCTAGCACTTTGGGCCTTGGCCGGGTCTGGTTGTTATCTTGAAACGGTTACCCCATTAATGTGGAAAACTATATTATTTGGCAATTTTATGACGGCATTCACATCGGTTCGTTTTAGATTAGAAATTTATTGTTTCGTTTCGTTTTTGAAAATTTTAAATAAAAAATGAAAAATATTAAAATGTCATTTTTTAAATAATACATTGTAAGTGTAAAGCCATAATTAATTATAATTTACAATTTAATAATTTTATAAAATATTTATTTTTCCGTTATTTTTTCTAGAATTGACATGATTTTTTATTTCTGTATTCATATACTAGGCATGTATGCGGGTTCACACCGACTACGATAACATCGTGCGTATAAATCACAATACCCGTTACCATTTATCGTGATGATAGCAAAAACAATATGTCTGCAAAATGATATCTACGAATGGTACCGCAATCATAGAGTACATAAATATTCAGAAACGAATGCGCATTCACACAATTCTAAACATGGATTTTTCTCTTCGCATATGGGATGGTTGCACCACACATGGTTAGTGAATTCGGCTGCTCATATGTGGGGATCTCAACCCTACGATGTAAAATTTTAAAATTAAAATTCTAAAATTTTGATTAAGAATATAAATTAAATTATTAATATTTTCACGTGTTATTAAATTAATTATAATTATGCAAATGAATAAATTTGATCAAATAAATTAATCACTTTTGTATATTATACATGAGTTTACACACACATTTTGAAAATTCATTGAACAGTTTAGAAAATTTATTGCACAAAGTACTTGACTCCGTCTAACGTTTGAAAATTCACTATTTAAACTTGAAAGTATCACGAATTTAGTTGTACATAAAATTCTTGCGTTAATCTATAATACAATCGTGAGCAAAATTCACTGAAATTATTTTTTGTATTTTTGAAACACTTCTCGACATTGTAAGAAATTGAAATTTCATATACCTATAGGTCAGTCTCCCACGTTATTTATATCATTGCGTTAGATATGCACGTGCACGTGTTAGCGAGTGCTTCCACTGTTTTTATATAGCCTAAACTATAAGGATTTTAAAAATTCAATATATCCAGATTATTAAGGAATTAAATTGGATTCGTTTGATACATTTCATTGTTGAAGTTTGCACGCGCGTGACGCTAAAATGAATCTCAAAGGTGAAATATGATCATTTTTTAGTCGCCTCTGGTTACATTATTCTTTGGCATAAAAAGACGATATTGATATCAGAATGCTCACGAAGAAAAGGGCTATCCATATAAGACATAATATTTATGAATCATAAACATTCAATAATTTTTTAAGGCAATAATAAATGGTTAAAAATGGTAACTTATTTTTTCTTTGTATGGCTCAACTCAGATTTTCAAATTCTACATCATGTATAATATCTATCAATAGGTCTCAATATCTATATCAAAATTGTCAATTGTATTAACTCAATCGGATCACGTGATAAAAAAATATAACTGTTTGAAAATTCTAAGAATTTTAATATTATTCAATTATTATTGCATTATAATTCATAACCACGTGATCCGTGTGAGTTAGGACAATTGATAATTTTGTAAAGAATATTGAGACCTTTCGATTGATATCATTCATAATGCTGAATTTGATTATCTGAGTTTTAGCCATACATAGAAAAAATAAGTTATCATTTTTAATCCCTCTAGAAAATTAATTTATGTTCATTATTTATAAATATTAAGAGTATTTTTCGGTTATCTTAGTGTTTTTTATAAAAATTAATTTTAAATATATCAATAAAACATTTAAAAATTGAATGCTATCTTACAACAAGGTTGACAGTATCAATAAATAAGATTCGTGGGGTTATTTTATAATTAAAATTAAATATACATCTGAAACACTATTATACATTATATAAAACGTTATAATTACGGGTCTCAGGTCAAAATAGGTAAAATACTGGACAATTGCGTGCAGAGTGCGAAACATGCCGGACACTCTATGCGAATGTGTAAATTTGAGGAATTTTTGTAAAACAAATCGTTGTATTTTTGCAGGACATACATTGTGTCTATTAAAACTGTGCGGAACACGACCCCTCAGTGCGGGATATCTGAAACCCGCATTCATAATATTTAAATGTTTATGATTCTGAATGCAATTATTAAATAATTAGTATAAAATAATATAAAGTTTTATACGATCTCCAACTTAAAACATGTTCTATTTGAATGCATATTAATGTCTCCGTACCCTTTTCAATAGCAACAATTAAAAATGAGATAAACAAAAATTCGATAATTTCCATAGAAAATCTTACTTATCTGTAATGATATTTTATAGATTTCATGTGTATTATTTGCCTGTTTTTTACGCAGTCATATGCGCAGTTATATTGTTGGGTGTGTATATATAAAATCGTATTATTTATAAATGTTTTAAAATTGTGATTTATTGAAATTTATAAATGTTTAAATAATTTCATATTAATGTAAATGATTTTTGAAATTAATGCCAAAATTAAAAAAGGTAAATTTTTGTGGAGCTCTCAAGATACTTGTGGAGATTTGTGGAGAACTCCACTGTATCCGCAAAAATATAACCCCTGGTTTTAAGGTTTTTTTGTTCAGTCAATTCTGGTGTCGGATAAGGAAGTCAGCTAAGTGCGGGCAAGTTACCGTCGCTGCATTGTGCCCCTAGTTCCAAGAATTTTCCCCTGATTTAGGGAATTTTCAGAAGAAAACAGGGTTTTTAGAGAATTTGGGGAATTATGGAGTTTTGTCGAGACATGAGTCTAATTGTGGAGAATTGTGGAGAAAAATCCGAAATTGCGGAGATCTCCACTGTACCTACAAAAGGGCAACCCCTGGTGGAGTGTCCTAGAATCAAATAGGGTTCTGTGGAAGTGGAAGTAATGTATATTAAAAAGTATTTTAAAAACGTCGGTTTTGGATAGCTCCAGACCTACTCTGATACTAATAGTATTATAGCTGAAATTCCACACTAAACAACAAAAAGCTAATTTTTTAGCGTAGCTCTAGAGGATCGATTGAGATACGAGGTCGTATGAGAGGGCTAAACGAAAAAAACCAATCTCCGATGGGTTTCTTAAAAATGAGTTTTTCTGACGTTTTACATGTAAGATTCGTTGGGAATGAGAGTTTGTGGTTGAATTTCTGGAGGGTCGTAGAATTGTATTTTCAGTGGAATGAGGTACGAGGTCATACGAAAGTGTAAATGTCAAAATTTGGCGTCTCCGATGGATTCTTTTAAAATGAGTGTTTTTCTGGTGTCTCTCGTACAAGATTTGTTGGAAATGAGGGGTTTTGGTTGGATTTTCTGAGGGGACGTAGACTCGTACTTTCGTGTGTCCCAGAACCGCTGGTTATACACTATTCATGTGATTAGGTTTATAATCGTATTTTGTTTATTAAACTGTACATTTTCCATGATTAAAATTGCATTTTCAATAAACTCATTATATAAATGTACAAAAAAATCTGTCAAATAATTGCAAAATTCTTCTGAATTATATGGTTTGTTCAAAATTTCGAAGAAGAATAATAGTTTAATGTTAATTGCACATGCAATTGAATAATTTCGGCTTCTTATTGAAAAGACTGTTTTAATTGCTCTTTCTCCTTTTGGGGCTCTTCCATAAGACAATAGTGTTCAAATATTGATGCCGGATTCATTCAAAAAGTAGCTTTTATCTTTATTTTGTAATAAATTTACATATTGTAGTGCATATTCATGTCGCTCAATAACGTTAGGAGAATTTCGTCTTTTCAGTATAAATGATATTTGTTTAATAGTATAATGAAATTCCCTTAAAGTCTTTTTCGCACATGTCATACCAATTGTGATGTCCCATTTATCCTTTACTCGTTTTACAATTTCTTTAATTTTCAATTTGCATTCGTCATTAACTCAATCGCATATTTATTCTTTGTGTTACGGAGTTAATTTTGATGGTTTTTGTCCTGTTTTGTTTTTTCGTCCCTCAAATCTGTATATTTTTATAATTGATGCGAATGTTAATGAGTTTAAATAGAATAATTTTGCGACTCCCGTAAGACGCATACATTTTGTTTTAACATTTTCAATGCATTATTCATGTATTTATTTGAGAATTTTTCTTTACTTTTTTTGAGTAACATTTGAAATGTCATTTAACGAATTATCAATTAATTGACTCATTTTTATAAGAAATTAAATTTATAATTAATAAAATAACTAATATTTTGAAAAGAAAAAAATGCACGTGATTATTTTTATACGAAAAGCAAACGTAAAACTACGAAATCTAAATGAAAGTGCACTCATTTATCTCCACCCGAAAAATAAGCGTAATACCGCGAAAGTGATATCACTATACTTTATCAACGAATTTTTTGAATTAAATTATATTTAATTAAATAATAATAAATAAAACTTGATTTTTTAAGTTTCGAATTTGATTTAAATTTTAAGAAAATTGTAAAATTGAGATTACACAAAATGCTTATTTAAGTGCATTATCTGTAGGATGAAAAAATTAATAGAAAAAAATAAAAATATTAAAGAGTTTATAGAAATATTGCAAAATTTACCTTTCGCTTCAAACCTAGCGATTTCGTATATAATTTGAAAAAACGAAATTAATAATATGTTTGGAAATTACTGTACAATTCAAAATTATATTCAAGATTTTCAAAATGATGAATAAACAAAAAACTTAATCAAATACAGATATTCAAATGACATTGGTCATGATGTGCCGAATTCAATTTATTCAGTGTGGAATATAACATTTAATAATTTAAAGAAAATACAATATGGTTTAATAGCAATAAAATTATTAAATATGATATCTTATTTTGCACCTGTTAATATTCCGTTAAAATTATTTGTCAGATTTGCAAATAAAGAAGAAATTGGAGAATCAATTAAATTGTTAAAACAGTATTCAATAATAAATGTTGAAAATGATGTGATTAATATTCATCGATTGATATAGAGTGTCGTACGATTGCAAAACTACGATAATGATATGATAATAATTCATGAATGGGTAACGATATTTAATGAATGCAATCAAAAAGATACATTTGAAGAAAGATATTTATTCCATGCTCAATCAGTTTGGAATTATGCATATGCAAATAGAGAAATTATTAGTTATTTTTGTGAATTTCCAAAACATATTATAAACATATTAATCAATCATGGAAAATATCGTGAAGCTATTATTTATGGAGACGTCAATGTACCATTATTAGAAGAAATCGATTCAAATCACCGGGAAACGTTAAATAATACACGAATATACGCAAAAGCTATAATGGAATGCGGTGATTATGTCAAACCGATGGAACTATTAGCTACTGTTCAAGAAATACAATGTAAAGGAATTTGATTTTAATGATATGGACACTGTATATACACAGAATGATATTGCATCGGTTATGGACAAATTAGGTTTATATGAAGAGTCTCTCGCTTTATATAATGATGTCTATGAGAAGCAGAAAATTCGATTGGGTACAGATCATTCTGACACATTAACTATACAAACCAATATTACTTCAGTATTGACAGATTGAATCAATATGAAGAGTCTCTTACAATGGAGCATTTATTTTTTTCGACAATGGATTTTTAAAATTATTAAAACTATTTTTAAATAATTTTAAAAAATGTGATAAAGGACTATACGGAACTTTAATAAGTATCTAGATACAATTGAAATTTTTTACAATTTTAAAA
>LBFL01068151.1:0-10717 GCA_000988845.1 Hypochthonius rufulus
CATTTTAGAAACTTTTTAAAATTAAAATTAAAATTAAAATTAAAATTAAAATTAAAATTAAAATTAAAATACTAAATAATCTCATGGGCACCTAGTTTTTATATAAATATGTTTATTTTCATGTATATTTTAATATATATAAGTTTTATATCATTCCCGCTAGGACAGTTCCGGCCCTTCCATTGTGAGAATTTAACTTTTCATAAACAATAACATTTATCGTATGACGTACAGCAAAACCTCAATACAACATACATTAACTCTGTACATTCATATGAACTCAGAGACACTTTATTGTTTTAAATCCATTTAAATCTACAAATTCCAATAAAACCGATGAAATTATATTTTATAAATAAATAATCATATAATTCCAGAAATATAATTATAATTTAACACATTATTTTAAAATTAATAACTTAAATAAATAAGTAAAAATATAATACTCACTCCCATTGTATTCAAATCAACAACACAAAATTAATAGTTCAAAGTTCTAAATAACTGCGATCATTGATAATGATTAATACAAATTTTTTAAATATACGATTATAACACTTATTCTATTGTAAAATCATAAATAACATGAAAGAACATCATAAAATTACAATAAATATAATGTTAATTTTTATCTTATTTTCAAAAATAGATATAAATGACCTTTACTTGTAAAATCTGAAAATCATGAACACTTCAAATTCCTTTCTATTATCATGAAAACAAAAGACGTTTAACTCTAAACCCATATTTAAAAATTAGTTACGCTAATGGACCATCAGAATAAAATTATCTAAATATGATCAGACGTAATTAACATTAATAACGTATCAATTATATAATTATGATTAACAAAAATAGATAATAATAATAACATTTAATAGAGCACATTAAGAATCAATGAACATGTTTGCGTTAATTTTAATTCAATTAAACCTCTCTAACGTAAACTATCTAATATAAGTATCTCTGTTGTAAACAAATTTTTAGAATCATATAAACCTATTATAACTTTTAAGTAAAATCCCTATATTAATGAATAAAGAATTTTCACCGCAACATGTCAACGTCTATTTAAAGATATATTTGCTTTATTTATGGTACAAATTAATGCTTTAATATAAAACATTAAAATAAATATTTTTAATTACAATTAAATATTTAAAAAAATACAAAATTATATGTATTTTTATATTGTATTTGTTTATGTGAAAATAACTTTTTAAATATTTATATTTTAGAAAATATAATTAATTATTTGACACAATTTCTTAGAACGCATTTCATTCTCAAAACAAATGCTTATAATTAATTAATTAATTAATGAAAAAATATATTGAAAATATTTGGACATTATTCAATTATATATTATTTAATTAAATAATAAAAACGATAATTAGAATTGGAACTGTTAATTAACGAACAAAAGATAACCGTGAAATTACAAAAAATTAATTTACTGATCATTAATAAATTTGAAATAAAATCATCACCCACAAAATTTAAATAAAATATAATGTTAATTAATTTTTTACAAAAAAATATTTAATTGCAATTACCGTTATAGTGTAATATTAATTAATTTTATACAAAAAAAATATTTAATTACAATTAATGTTTTTAGATTAATAATGTAAATGTCTATGAAATTCAATAGTATTTATTCTCTGACATATAAATGAATTATTAACACTGATCATGCGTATTGAAATTGTAATTTATTTTTAATATTAAATTTACGTGCATTTTATAATTAATTAATTAAATTATCTCTTATGTAATCACTGAATATGAATATATTATTGCAAAACCCCAATTTATTTATTTCTGTGTCCGAATATTTTAGTCTCATAATGCATTAATAGCAAATTAATGATTGAAAAACTAGTTGAGAGCGAAGGCCGACTTTTTCTTATAGGGGTAATTACCTGTGTAAAATGCCTGTACCTGTTTATCTGAAAAGATCGTATCACTAATGAGAGTGAAACCGATACAAATACAGGTCTCAGGTGTCCCGAAATGAAAGATCGTGTCCCGAACAATTTTAATTACAAGAAAATTTATGTTCTGATATAATTCAACAATTTGTTTAAAAATATTTGGTTTTTTAAATGTGTAAAAAATAAAGTATTAATTTGTGATGATAGACTTAGACCCCTCTAACGTGAAAATATTGCGGTGGAAATATTTTATTACGGTAAAGAGAATTTTACTTTAAGGAGTTTGAAATAGCAAAGATTTTATATTTCTATTCTAAGACTTTGTTCACGTTAGAGAAATTTATGTGTACTTTAAAATTATATCAATAAAAATCATTTTAATGAAGTAATTAGATGAGTATAAAAATATAAAAATTATATTTTTAAAAATCAATTAATGAATGTTCCCTATTGTATCCTTTAATTAAAAATTTTTGTTCCGTAATTGCACTGTATTTTGTCTATAAACCTGAGACCCGTATATACAACTCAACCAATAAGAGCTTTACACACACGTTTTCTTACACATTTAAAATACGATACCTCAAGAGTTAAGCAGAAAATTTTTCAGCTTAAAAATTATGCATTCATAAATTCAAGGATTTTGTGATACGCGACACATTAAACCTAAGGTTACTTATATTATTAAAGGACAGGTTAATAAGTAATACGCATCATTCATTAAGAAAAGGATTTTTGGATAAAAGAGAGTGTTTTAAGTTTCAAACGTATGTTTTGAATTTTTTAATTATTAATTATAATTTATCATTTTTATTAATTTTTTATTTTTCAGGACTAAAAATGTCAAATTTTGAGCATTTATTAAAATGTAATAAAACCCTTAAGAAAGGGTCACTCATTAAGTCAATTGATACGTTTCAAAAATCAATGACACTAATGAATTCAACAGTTATGGTCCCGACACGTTTAAAGGATATAAATATTAATGGCGTATCGTGTATTAAATGCTATGATAATAATCAAAACAATTACAATAGTGTCAATAGATATTGCGATGTCATTGAAGAGATCGATGAGAATGATGATGATTATGAAGATGTTTCACAAGGGATTTATGAACCCAATTTATACGATGCTTATTGTACCCTCAACGATATGCACAAAGAAATTAAAGGCGATAATAATTTTAATACGTAAGTAATTTAAAGGGTAAAAAATAAATTATAATCAACACTCATTATTGCATACTATAGTAATAGTTCATAACTCATTATGATAAATGTATTACATAATTACATTTATGAGCGATTTATAATGCAAAAGAATTTTATAAATACATATTACTAATGAATGAACATAATGTTAATACCTGTACATGAATTAAAATTTATTTTGCAATATAAACCTCTCGTAAGTGTATCAATTAACAGGTATAGATATAATCAAAAAACCGTTTAAAATTTCCTTACATATTCTTATCGATTTTATGTATTATTACTTATCGGTCAAAACATGGTTTTTTATTACTATCTGTACATCCATCATTTACACATTTATCTAAATATTCATAAGTATAACTCAATAGGGTGTGTGGTAAAATTTCAATTAAAGCGTACACCCATTCTAATTTAATATATTTAATGAGTTCATTGTAAATGACCATTAATAATGACCTTTTAATAAATAATAATTATATTTAATTTTATAATAATAATAATAATTTAATTTTTATTTCTCAGAAATTTATTTATTTATTTATAGTTATACCGAACCAATTAATGGAATGATTATAAAAGAGAGTATACCAATTGATTCAATGAAATTAATATTATCGCATCACGTGCAACAAATGTCATTGTTATTGCAACAATTGACGAAAGAAGCGAATAAATTGACCTCATATTACATTTCGAATATTGAAAAGGAACTTCAATTAGAAAATAATAGAGTCAATACTAAACGGTACTATACATGCACAAATAATAATAATTCAGAGAAAAGTGAATCAAAACAATAATTAACGCCGATTATAATTAAAAATTTAATTTTTAATTATTTTTTTAAAATCATATGATGATCAAATGATACTGTTTTTATCCTAATATTGTATTACGTGATTTTAATAATTTTCGAATTATTAATGCGTAAAAAATGAAATTCAAATGTCAAACGTGACAAAAATTTTAATTATCTTTAAATACCTGTAAAATCCCCGGAAATATTAATATTAAATTTACGATTTTATTGTGTTATGAATAAAATTAATTTTTCAGAAGTTTCATAAATTATAAATTTTTTCTTAATTTAATGCTTTCCGATTGCATTTCTAAATTTAAAAATAAATTAAAATTTAATTGAACGTTTACATATAAACCTCTCTAAAGTAAACTTTGCTAACATAAATTTTCTTTATAAATCAAAATTAATCAATGTCGTAACCTTTTCATTTCAACTTCTATAGCGCTAAAACATTTTGATTATAACATTAATTAATATATGTCTATAATAAAAAGATTAATATACGAATTACACTTGAACCTGTATAACATGACAATATTGTCAATATTATATTGAAATGAATTTTTTTGCTACGATAGAAAGGATTTTACGTTAGGAAGACTAAGTTAGTAAAGGTTTGTATGATTGAAATTTACGCATTTGTTTACGTTTGAGAGGTTATTAAAGTTGGGGAGGTTTATATCACATAATTATGCAAACAAATTATGTGCAATTATTACTTATTTACCCCATAAGTTTTCATAGACACTCTATTAGTTCGACGTGCGGAGGCATCGGAAACTTTGAGTGATTCGTTCCAAAAGCACTGCGAAAACTGATTAATGAAATACAATGCATAAATGAGATAATATTAAATAAATTATTAATTTATCACAATATACATGCAAATCATTAAGTTTTGCAATAATTAATTAATACATTACTTTTCCACGTGATGCTTCAGTACAAACCACCGATTTTATATCTTTTACTGTTAGCCCTTTACTCTGCTGAGTCATACATGTCCCAAACATTGTTTTAATCTAAATTTATTAATATAATTTTTATTTAAAATGAATTTATTAAACAACGATAAACTCTAATTAAGGCATATACTTTATGATGGTGTTATTTAATAATATTTACTTGATATTTACAAAAAAATTAATTATAATTAAATTATAATTAAAATTTTTAATATGTACATAAACGTATTAAAATATAACGTGAAATATAATGAGAATTCACTGCAATACTTTATATTTTTAATAAACATTTACCTGTGGTGATAATGATTCAGCGCATTTTGTAAGACCGTCAATTGCAGTTTGAGTAATGTTTGCGGAACAGAATTTATTCCTGAATCGTGAATTAAATATTTCTCCAAATGCCGGGATTATGATCAACGAAAGTACAAAAAGTACAGAAAAGATTAAAATAAAATTTAAAATTTTCATTTTCATATATAACAATTGTATTTCAATCGATTCCAAAAGTTCAACTGAAGTTTACTTAAAAAAGTTATGGAATTTTCTCAATAAAAATGTCATTGAAATTGCATAAACATATTTGTAGTTTCAATTTAATTTTTGAATAATTCAATAGAAATTCAATTGAATTGATTTTTGAATTCATATTTTTTTATTCAAAATTATTTAAAAGGATTATATCATTGCGAATTTGCAATGCACAGTTAGAAACATACACAATTAATATTTTACTTTTCACAATGTTTTTATTTTAAAAAAAATTCAGTTGAATAAACAAATGTAATTCACACACATTTGTGTATATAATAATAATGTACAATTTTCAATAGACTTATGTTATTTATTTTTTGATACTATTTATTTAGGCATCTATAGAAATCAGAATTTAGAAAGATTTGATAACCTGCGGGTTCTAGCTTAGATTTATTCAATTTTCTGTAATAATGGGGGAAAGGAATTTATGCATTTTTCTTGCAGAATATTCTATGAGCAAAGGAATTATGTTATAAAAGAATAATTTTTAATAAGTTTCAATGCAATATGTGTAATTTTTTCAGTAATAAAATAGACACGGTGTAGTTATATATGTTATAGTGTAGTTATATATGTTATAGTTATATATTAAACTTTCACCTTAATTCTGACCTCAACTATTTAAAGTAGTGATGGGCAATGAATTATTCAATGAATAACTGCGCGTGATTATTCATTGAATAATTCATTGCCCATCACTACTTTAAAGCAAAGGTTTTACGTTTTACATAAAAACGGCCCAAAGAATTAATAATTAAAAACATTAGTAAATTATCAGTAAGGGTCGGTAAACTGAGGCACAGTTCCAGATGGTGACTGTTACTATAGTAACACGCCAATGGAAAATTTTAATTCAATAATAATGCGCATTCCATTCCATTATTGTATTTGAATGTGTAAACATCATAATAATGAATGGACATAATTATTTGTAGCACCTTTTTCAAAGTACTTGTTTTTTCATGAAAAATTAAAAATTGTCTCATCTTTATACTTCGGTGCCTCAGTTTACCGACCCTTAATTATCAGTTCTAAGATTAAATTGGGGTGTTCAATTTCAAGCGTGTCAATCATAATAAAAATATTGTTAAATAATGACACTCATCGATTACATTAATGAAATATATTCTTAAAATAGATTCTTATTTTAATGATTGTTTTCATGCATATATACTACTATTAACGTTTATATTTCCTCCGTTAACAAATAATTTTCACCTCATAGCGGCACTTCTGGTGGCGTTAACAAAAAACTTTCATTCGTTATCATTTAATTTTCACGTAATATGCGGTTCAGTGCATAAAATTGGTGAAAAATTGTTAACAGATGAAATAGTTTTGTTAACGCGAGTGACATTCACATGTGTGGTGAAAAATAATTGATAACGGGGCAAATATAAACGTTAATAGTAGTATTACTATTAACGTTTATTTTTCCTCACGTTAATAAATACTATCACTATGAAGTCAAACTATTGATATGATTAACAAAACTCTTTCCTGCATTAACAAATCTTTTTATTCATAAAACAAACACTGGTGTGACAATAGTATTTAAAAACGTATAAACGTTAAAATTAGTAAATAATATTGCGATGTTCCATTTAGAGTGTGTCAACAATTGAGTACCTCTGTACATGAATGCAATATTTGCAGTTAACCGGTTTTTGAAATAACATTGGATTTACCTACCTAACGTACTAATTAATGATATATCAAATATTTGGCATATCATTCTATGGAAAATATTGAATTAATCCCGTGGTTATGATGATTTAATTAATGTATTTGATTATGATTCTGAATTATAATGTATTTGAAATAAATGTTATGCATTCATGTGTCTCAATGAATATCCCCAAACTTGAAACGTGTTTTTCTTACATTCGCATACATATGACATATCTTCTTCATGCACAGATGTACTCAATTTTATAAAATTGACCCGTACCATGTTGAAATGAGGTATCTCTTGTGTGTAGCATTATGAGAAAAACAGGTTTAGAGTTTGGGTATAGGCATTGAGACGCATGAATACATAACATTTATTTCAAATATATTAAAATTGAAAATCAGAATCAAACACATTAATTAAATCATCATAACTTCGGGATTAATTTAATATTTTTCATAGAATGGTATGCCAAATATTTGATATGTCATTCTTTGGGACCTTAGGTATGTAATGCCGATATTATTTTAAAGAACCTGTTAACTGCAGGGACCTCATTTCACCTTTGTATGGGTCAATTATGAATTTATTGCATATACATTAATGAAATAATATATTTTTAATGGTTCTTTCCATACATTACATAATTATTACATGTCTCGAAATATTGTCATTAGTAAATTAAAATTTCGATTGTACACTTATATCCCTCTAATGTGACTATTGCAGCAAAAATTTTTGTTTACAATAAAGAAAATATAACATTAGAGGTGTTGAAATAACAAATGTTTATATGACTCAGGTCTAAAAAGTTATTTATGGTAAAAGAGGTTCACGTTATAAGGTTTTATGTGTATTAAAAATAAGTTCAATGATATTGACATTATTTTTATTATATTTTTATATATTATTTTTTATTTTATTGCATAATTATATTTTAATTTATATTTTTATACTTATAATTTAAATTATGCATGAGACTGAAGATAACCCCAGCTTTTGACCTTTTCCCAGGTCCTTATACACACATAACACATACATATATACACATGTATTCATATGTATATATGTGCACAGCCATTCGCATGACACTTTAGATCTGTAATAGCCTCAGCATATGAAACATCTCTGTCTGTTACAGCAAAGAACATCATTATTTATAATTTAATAAATTTAATAAAGTATTTCGTGCTATTACTACATCTAAGATCCCGAAGGTGGCCATAACTCCCACGGCCATCTTACAATTATTATAATTGATAATAATTGACCGTACGCCATGCCAAAGGGGTTAATCGCTTTAAACAGTTTCTTTAACATTGGATTTTCATTCCTGAGGTCCCAGAAAATATTACATGAAATTTTCACCATACCATTCTATGGAAAATATTTTTTAAATCAGCATTTAATTCTAATTTTGATTGTAAATACTAATTTAATATGATATTTATGATTCAATTCATTTAATGCGTGCATTTCAATGTATGCCTAAACTTTAAACCTGTTTTTCCCATACAGAAGCATATGTCAGTTAACCCCTTTGGCATAGAGCGCGGTCAATCATATTCATGTGTATTAAATAAAATAAATTTAATTTCAGAGTTAAGCTGCATTAATAAACAAATGTTTATGCTTAAAAAATCCGTTGTTTTATATATTATTGAATCAATAATATACAAAGAAAATAATTTGATAATTCCAAATGTGTCCGTCGATAGAGTATTAATATTTTGGGGACTCCTTTCGGGGGAATATCAAAATTCGGGGATTATAAAAGCTAAACCATTGGCTCAATTCATACAGAAATTTTCATTGATTTTAGCGATTTTTTTTGCTATAAAATTAAATATTTCATATTTAATCCCCGACGATGACGATCATTTGGTTTATATTTTTGGTGATTTCTCCAAAATTATCGGTTCACGAAAAATTATTACCGCATTTTGGCTTTCGATAACAGTTAAACAAATTTTAATTATGATTCAATTTTACGTGTTCAGAAACGACAAATATTGTATGTCGTGGTTAATGGTCTCTCAATTGGCAAAAGACGATATTGAATCCGTAGATACAGATTTAACTGTAGAAATTGTACGTAAAATTAAGCATCGTGTGGTGATTACGACATTTTTAACACAATATCTTCAACTCACATCAATGTTTGTTGTTACATACATGGGTGTGATGTTTTTAATCGAATGGCCTAAAAATTATATCACATCCGGTATCATAAATGTGATATTATGGTTAATTTTCATAAATTTAATTCTACCGTCACAATTTGGTGTGTTATTCATTCATCATCAGGTCTGTTATTATCTTAAATTAAAATTTCGGGAATTTAATGATAAATTAAAATTATTATCGCTTCAAAAATTTCATAATCAAAAACTTGAATCACTGCTCTGCGATTACAATAAATTATGCACCGAATTGTATCGATACAATTATTTTTGGAGATATTTTATGTTTATTGAGTATTTCTCTGGTGGAGTTTCAATATGTTTAATAACTTACATCGGGTATTTTTCATCGATTTCATTATACTATAAAATTATATTCTTTAGTTATGTTCCGGCATATATTTCGAGCATTATGTTTGCATCACTATCATCATCAATGGTTACAAAAGAAGTATTTTTTTAATGATTTATAATTTAATAATAATTTTTAACTTTTATAATTATATGCTTATAATTTTTAGGCAAACTTTTCATATGCATTTCTCAATGCATTGACTCTTAAAAACAAATATCGATTATCGACAAAACTTAAATTACGAGAAACGATTTATCGAATCGGTGGTCCTATGATTGGATTTTATTGTGCATCACTATTTCCAATAAACAGTATTAATATATTACATGTGAGTAAATATTTATTAAAAAATTTAACATAAGTTTTTCATTAAAAATTAAATGCATTTTACAATTATACAATTTAAGGTATCGATTGAATTAGCACTGCATTTTCTTCTTTTACTTACATTTATTCGCATGTATAACTTGTGATTATAATAATAATAATTATTATTATTGGTATATTGTTTTATGTAAAATGTAACTGCAATTAAACTTATGATTAATATCTATACCGCTGTCATTAATTTATATATAACAAAATACATGTTGCAAATTACTTTTAATATATAAGTAGAAATGTTATAAAACAATTTTTAAAAATTCTCTGTTATTTAATTTATGAAAATGCTATTACCCTCTGGTGATCTATTGAAAACAGTGGATTCGCAATAAAAAAAAATAAGGGGTGCGGGTGATACGCTGTTAAAAACTATTAATGGGTCTATTAAAAACTTTTATTTATTTGATAATATAATAAATTTTAATTAAATATTTAAATATTTCAAATTTCTCATCGATTCAACATTAAATTATTACAATGTCTTTATGTATGTCCAATTTATTCTTAAATTTTTAACCGTGGATTAAGTTTATTCATTTTTTAAATAATTAAAATAAAATATTAGTTTAATACTTTATAGTTATTTAATGCATTTTATTTTGATGCAGGAATTAACGAAATGATATTAAGATGTTTGAGTATTTATTTTGTAATGCGTGTTATAT
>LBFL01068313.1:0-13393 GCA_000988845.1 Hypochthonius rufulus
TTGTTTCAAGTGCCTGATCATCTTCACTCAGAAGCAAATGCATTAAATCGACACCGTAAGGCTTAAGTATATCGGCGCAGTTACGAATTGACTTCTCAAAAATTGAGATTTGCATTAAACCTTTGGCCATCGATGGCCATTGACTGCCCATACCTAAAGTAAATTAAATAATTAATATATTAAATTGAAGCATTTTCTTCATTTAATTCAGTAATAATCACCAAATTACCTGAAAAGACAAACCAAAGCGGTCGTTTGTCGGGCAAACGTCCGATTTCGCGAGTAAATGGAACATCTTTTTTCTCATTCATAAGCAAATACCCGCGGTAATTCATACCGGAAGATTCGGTAGTCTTTGAAACCCCATTGAGGAGGGCCAAAAACTCGGGAGTCACTCGTTCCGGGTTATGTTCCAAAAAGTCAAACACGTGATTCACATTTTCTTCCGTACGTCCACACATTGGGACCAATCGTGGGATTTCTACGATGGCACGGGATTCTCCTTTATATTCCTTATCATTAGATTTGAGCAGAACGTGAACATTGACCCCTCCAAAACCAAACGAATTAACACCGACGATTCCGCCCTTAAATGGAGTATTCGTAACGATTGGTTTTATCGCTCCATCGACGAGTGCTTTAATTTCGGGATTCGGACTTTTGAAATGCAAACTTGCGGGAATGCATTTGTTTTCATAGGCAATCAATACTTTTGCGAGTGAACACAGACCCGACGATGGTTCGGAATGTCCGAGATTACTCTTGACCCCACCGACCAACAGTGGTTCCTTTCGTCCCTTACAAAATACTTCGGCAATCGCTTGAGTTTCCTGTGGATCACCGGCTTTAGTTCCGGTACCGTGAGCCTCAATAAAACTAATCTCAGACGGTTTAACATTCGCCTCTTCCAGAGTTTCACGCATCAAATCCCTTTGTGCAGTCCATGATGGAAAAGTGATTCCCTCATCTTTGTGACCATCGGTATTGGTCTTAACATGTAAAAGTGTGGCGTATACACGTCGAGCATCGGGTTTCTTTTGCAAGAAAATAACGGAACATGCCTCTGAACGTACATAACCATTAGCAGATGCGTCTAAGAATTTACATGATCCGTCAATTGCTAACATATTCAATTTGTGGAATTGAAGAGCAGTGACGGGCCGAAGACAGATGTTAACACCGCCAACAATTGCAGCATCACACTGATTTGTACGTAATCCTAACACTGCCTGTTGCAGTGCGAGAAAACTCGAAGAACATGCAGTATCCAATGCATAACTCGGTCCTTGAAAGTCAAAAGTGTATGATATTCTATTGGCGAACATCGATCGGCTGCATCCTGTTAAAGCATATCCCGATACTTTCGACACATCTTGAGCTAAGCCTTCTTCGGCTTCGGACACACATGCACCGACGTACACTCCCGTACGGGTTCCGCGTAATGATTGGGGGTTTATTCCTTTAAATAATAAAAATAAATGATTAATTAAACCAATAAATTGAATATAATAGTTATAAATTACCCGAATCAGCGATTGCCTCATAAGTCAATTCCAAGAGAAGACGCGACTGCGGATCCATAAGATTGGCCTGTTTCCCGTGAACGCCAAAGAATTGAGCATCGAATTTGCTTAAGTCCTTAATTTTTCCACTTCGGGTCGGAAGTCCGTACAAACCTAAGTTAAAGTATTATTTTTATTTTCAAATTTCTAAACAAATATAAAATGTCATCCCATACCGAGCGGCCATCTTCGTTCATCTTCGGTAATCATATCCACATTCTTAAAGAGGTTATCTCTTAATTCATCGATATTATCGGATTCGGGAAATCGTCCCGCGATACCACTTATAACGATATCATCTTTCATTTCCCATTCGGGCATAACCTTTGGTTGATAATCTCCAGAATCCTGATGTGCACCAATAACTGTTTCTCCGGACATCGCTGGCATTTTGATTATTTTTATTTCTTATTTCTGTTTAATTTATAAATCAATTTAAATCATTTCAATCATTTATTAATAATCACAATAATAAAAGTAATAAATTACTAAATATATTAGTAAAATAAAACAATACGCATATACATTTAAAAATACATAATTCATTAGTTTAAATCTTTATCTTAAATATTAATTTAATTGAACTCTGTCAGTGTCCATTTCCTGAAAGTGAATCAATGTTTTAATGTTATTGTGTCACTCATTCTAATTTGTATGTACTCAATTATTTCAAATGTCAACTAAGTTAACATTATCTTCTAATATTTAAATAAAAGAGTACAAATTTCTGGTTTCGCGCATTAAAAGAGTACGAAAGTTTATGTCCTAAAAAAGTTTGATTATTTCATGCGCATCGGTGTGTTACAGACACACATTGAAACATGTGTATTGAAACATTTTATTGATTCATTAGATCCTAATCCGATACTATTATCTTAAACTGATAATAATAATAATATTATTATTATTATTTACACTTTTTAAACAATTTTTCCATCACTAACAAATATATGGCTCATTTAAACATGAAAGTCTATGGGTTTCGTGGAAATTCCCGAATTTCATAACGTCGTGTCATACGTATAAGAATTTTAAGAAAATTACCGCATCAATTGTTTTCGACATTAATAATTTGCTATTTTCACAAATAATTATTTTTATATATAAATAATTAATAATTGAGGTATAATTAATCGATATTTCACTGACTTTTAAATACTATTTTTAACACTTTATTTATTAGAACAGTGAACTCATTTAAGAAATGTTTTAGTGCAAAAGTATTGATCCAAAACATGACACACTATTAATTGCATCTTAAGGTTGCAAATCATATTGTAAATATAATTGCAATCATATTGTAAATATAAATACTAAAGTAAATTACACTTTTACAATACTATTGTAAAGTTAAAATTACGTAATAAATTTTTGTGTGATTAATCAATGGTTAAATGATGAATAATGATGAATGAATAATACTATTTCTTGTAATAGTGAAATGCTCAACAAATGCATGCTTAGTTAGTATGGTCCATTCAAATATTACCGGTTTTATTTTATAGAAAATACAATACTTTCCTTATTATTTGTATTATTTTTTAAAAACATTTTCTTTATATTAAACAAATATGATAATATTTGAATATATACATATATACATATATACATATCATTGCAGATTTTTGAAAAGAAATATCAAATTCTAAGATTAATTCATATACGGAATAACTTAATTTCTCATACGGTAATGTAATTTCACATAAATGTATGTCACATGAATACGCTTCAATATATCGATTAAATAAAAAAATTTATGTATAATTTTTAGTAAAAATTTAAAAGGAATAAATAGACTAAAATATTAAGAATTTCTAAAAATATAATTGATTAAAAAAGTTCGCGATATTCAGGGTTAAGTTCCAATTTATTCCCATTAATATTAAACACACGATCTAAAGGAACGGTAAACATTTTTCAGGATTTTTATTTATAAAATTTGATTCTAAAAGCCCCTTAAAGTGACTAAAGTCCAATGTCAATCATTGGTTAAGAGGAAAAGAATTAAAAGAAAATGTTTTACATAATAATAATGACATTTTTGTTGATTTTGTTGGGTTAAAAGGAAAATGGGAAAATATTTCACTTAAATTTTCAATTATAATTGAGTATTTCATTTGAACTTTATATATATACACATACATATATACTTTATATACATTCAACACACATGATGATGATGCTCAACACAAACGGATCAATATTTTTCATGCCTTTTCTTAACTAAAATAATGATATTTCGATTCTGACCTTCGCTTTCATTTTATTATAGTCTTATATTAAATAACTAATAAATTAAATAAATATATTTATGTCACTCATAAAATTATATAAACATTAATTGTGTATTAAATAAATGTCAATACTCACATACTTTAACATTTATTTAATTAACTTAAACATGAGTAAAAACCCATAAATGTTAAAGTAATAAACATTCTGAAAATGCTTACCTTTGAATTGACAGTCAAATAATGGTTAAGATTTTTCACAAATTATAAATTTATTAAACACAATATATTAGAATAATTATAAAAGTGTATTAATTAATTATTATTCGTTGAGTTAGGGTTGGATTTGAATTATTATTAAATATATACGAATAACGTTATAACTAAATTAATATGACGATACACTTCGGTATGAGTTCTCACTTTAGACTGAACTCTCAGGAATGAGTGTCAAACAATTTAAATGTTCGGCTTTTAAAATTTCCTCCAAAAAAACACTTAACAAATGGTCCCACACTAATGTTATAGTGACTCGCGTTGTGTCATTCATGTATGGGGTGATATGATATGAACATTAGCAACTCGCGTGATATCAGCCAATCGTGGCAATCGGCTAATGCAACGCCCCTTTTGGGCTTAGACATGCTATGGGCTCTGTGTAAATCGATGCTCTCATATGTTTCCTCATCATATAAATACACATCATAATGTTGAGTTTTATGCAATTCGATGTTACTTAAGATGTTATGTTTAAAATACGTGTAAAATCATTTGATGCTCATCATGTTCATGTACTGACGTATATTAATACTTAATAATGTCAGATATGAATGTAATTCACGTGAACAGTTATGACGAAATATCTGATTATTAAAAAAATTATAAATTTCCCTCTCATTTAACATTACGATTCCCGTTGCGGCACAACAATTAACAATGTTTAAACATTTGCGTGCGTAATGATTACACGTGTCACATTCATAAATAAACAAATTAAACCATATTCAAAACGAATGCAAAACCCTGTATTTATCCCGCATTACAATTACATTTAATGCATAAACCCCATTAAAAACAAATTCTTTAAACCCATTGCAACAATTGAAAACTTTTAATATACACAAAACTATTTAATTCGCCGCAACAATTTAGATCAAACCCGTTCATGTGCAACGCTTACAACAATAATTCTCTAATTGTTGCGGACAGACATACAAACATCCAGACACTTCATTATTTTAATACAGTGAATGATTGAATTCTTCGGATATTCTTTATATTTTAACTCTTTTTTTATATTACTAAAAGTTATACATAATTTTTAAATTTAATTTATATATTGAAGCGTATTCATAATGACACATTTTTATACAATAATTGTAATTAATGCATTACAATATAAAAAATTACGTTATTCCATATGTGAATTAATTATAGAATATGATATTTCTGAAAAATCTGCAATTCAAAGATGTATAAATAAATAATTTATTTATTGAGCACTTCACTATTACAAGAAAATGTATTATTCATTATTTAACCATTGATTAATCATATAAAAATTTATTACATAATTTTTGACTTTATAATACAAATAAAATAAATCGATTCATTAGTACATGCATCCTCTAAATATTTAGACACATGTCGAAGAGTCGATTCTAATTTAGTTAATTTAACATAATCATAATAAATATTGTGCAATGAAAGGGTGATATGACCTTTGAACAGTTCACGGACATTACAATGTCAAAGAATCAATTGGAAATAAAATGTTCGGAACACTGTCAATGCCATTATTATACTTTAGAAAAATCTATTTTTATTTTTATTGACTGTATACGGATTAAGAAATTATTAATTTAAATATTAATTTAATTAATTTAAATTTTTGCGATTTTACAGATCGTATTTCGTATTCTAATCATTGATTGCATTAATTGATTGCATTAAAATTTTAAAAAATTAAATATTGTAAAATGTGGTGCTTATTTTATTGAAAAAAGTCTGTGAAATTTAATTGCAGCACAATCATTGGTGCACTATTTGTAGATGTCTCAATTCAGTTATTAATTTATAATTAATAAAAAATTATTTATCAGTAAAATGCGGTGATCATTTAATGGTGATGTGATAAAACAATTAAGGAATGTGACCGTAACACAACTGTACATTTGGAAATTTAATACGTTAATCTTTCCATTAAATCCTTAAATTGTCTAAAATCTGAGATGATAAGTAAAATGACTTTAGAAAAAACCAGTCTCAGTATATAAAGAATATATTACACCGATAGTTATCTATACTATTAATAAATGAAGCATCTGTCTGTGAAAATGTCTGTCTGGAACTAAATCTATTAAATTAAGACATAGATATTGTTGTAAGAGTTGCATAGCAACAGGATTAAGTTTAATCGTTATGAAAAAAATTTAACCGAACCATTTATATTGTTTCAATTGCTACAATTAATTGTAGAGATAATGCGAGACGCGAAGCATCGGGAATTTAGTAGCAAATTATAACAACTAATACATGCATGACATTTATGACTGTTAATATTTAAATAAGAATTTACTGAATTATTGTTAAATAATGCAATAATAGTCCATGATTATAATTGCTTTTTTAATTTAAGAGGAAACACTTGAAAGTTACAATATGTGCTTTTCGAGTGTCTGTTCTGCTATATTCTTAAATCTCTATAATACCACTCTAATGAAATTATTTTTAAAAAAACTTTATTTTTTGTTCATAAATAATAATTAATAATAATTAATAATTAATAATAATTTGAATATAATTTGTATATAATTGAACACACTTCTGGAAAAGGGAGACATGAGTTATATGTGCGAATGTGAGAAAAACAGGCTTAGTTGAGATATGAATAAAGAAAAATTTTGTTTTATGTAAATTTAATTATTACTTTAGTATTCACAATTAGAATCAAATTTAAAATTAGTATATGACTCTAATAATTTCCTATTCTAAGGTACGGCAAAAATTTGGTATTTTATTGATTAGGGTTTAAGGAATAGGAATATCTGAAAAAAGTGCGTAACTGACTTCGTCTCTCTTTTCCAGAAGTGTGTTCAATTTTTATTACCAAATTATGCAATTAACAGTTAACAGTTATAAATTAAAAACATAAAAATATTTTGATATTTTTCCTAAAAAATTGTTTATTGCAATGTAAATGTGAAAATACACATTATTATTCAGTTAAATTTTATATATCGATTTAAGAAACTTATTTTTATATTAAATAAAAAATTTTAGAAAATATTAAATAAATTGAGAAAATGCACGATATTAAACTTATAATGTTAATTCATTATATAATAATTAACAATAATTTATTATTTGTTATATATTCTTATAACGATATATGACTTATTAAAAGGCACGAAACTAATGATAATGATATGAGAATATTCCTATATTAGAAATGGCAAATTAAAGACTACATTATTGTACATGTAATTGCAAATTTCCCGGTACAATTCGGGGTATTCTAGGATATAGGAATATCCAAATGTTTATGAATATTATTGTTATTGAATATTGAGAAAATTTCATTTCATGATTGTCTATGACTGCATACTTTGAATGCTACAATATTATGTGCAATTATTATGTAGAAATTATCACAGTTTTACAAAAGAAAATATTTAAGTTATTCTTATTGCAAAAAATAATTATTTTGGCAGTAAATTTAATTTAAAAACAATTAAAATATATTATTGACTCGTGATTGACTTTGGGTTTTGAGAAAATGAACTCCAATCTGTTGAACGACACGAATTAATGGGCGACGCTTTGCAAAGTGAATGCGAGAAAATGCAAATGTTATAGATGTTCCAAAATTGCGAAGAAAGATCATGGATATACTTCATAAGCTCTTTTCCAATTTTTCGCGAATTTTTCAGAACCGTTCTTTTATTGGCATAATTTTTATCGTCATAAAATGTCGTATTTCGATATGACTTTTGTGGGTTATGCAAAACTTTTGCCTCACTTTTACTAATTACTTTTCCATTATAAAAGTATAATGGTATAATCAAAAATTTTGTTTCGGCCATAATTTGACCATTGATGAGTATCAATAATCTCCATATTCCCGGACGAAGGGGATTAGTAAAGTTTGGCGTATGAGTTAATTGCAATGGCGTAGTCCCATCCGTAGAATTCGACTCTATCTTAACATTATAGGAACCGATAATTATATTAATGGGATCGATATATGAGAATGTGACAGTAAAGCTTTTAATATTTGGTAACCATTTATGTAATGCAATCACTTTGGAAAACGGTCCTAAAATACATCCGAAATTTCGAAAGATCTGCTCTTTTACGTCATAATCAGAACATACCTTAAATAAAGGAAATTATTATTATTATTGTTATTAGAAAAGGAAATTTAAATGCATTTAAATTTAATTTTATACATATTCTGATAATAATCAAAATTGCATGACATTTACTTTTAAATCCAACAGTTTCCCCATGAATTTTGTAGAATTATTATAAACAACAAAATGGTCGAACGGTCGTACGTCAATTTCAAAGTTTTCCGTTTCTTTTTGACCATTAATTACTTCATAAGAAATTAATATTCCTTTAAAAGTGTCACTCTGAAAAAATAAATGCGATTCTTGCACATGAGATAAACTAAACGCTGATATATTCATAAAATGATTGTCATCGCCATGTATTTGAGATGCTTTTTGCAAACATATGCTTTTTATTTTGTTAAACGAGAGTATTGCAATTGAATAATATAATGTAAATTTTGCGTCATCAATTTGAGGAGACTTATCTTTGTAATGATAATCGTTTTGCCAATACTTTTCACTTAAAATTGGTTTATCGTAACCATTACTTTCTTCATTAATCCATTCTTCAATATGATTAATTATTGTATTACTAATTACGGGTTCAAATTTTCGAGCGAAATAATAGGGTTTGGAATGAGTTGAGACAATACGATTCCAATCTTCTAATTTAAAGTCATTGGGGGAACACCCGCACCAATCAACAATATGCTTATATTGGCATTTACACCCCTGTTTCCTGCGCCAATTTGTTATACGCAAATTATTGTCTATTATTGTATCGCAATACACACTGTTGTGGAGTATCGTGTGAAAGAATGACTAAACAATTAAATGTCAAAGATTATTATTATTTACATTTATATGCGTGCATAAGTCTATTGTCTTACTTCAGCAGGAAGTAGAGTATACTTAAATACTTCTTTTAATCCCTTAATTAGTTGATCATCAGAAAAACTAATATAATGGCAGAAATGTCTGTTCAGTGCAACCCAATCACTTCCCCCGTCTAATTTTATTCCAATCGGTAATTCTCTATCAGATATTCTCCACATATGAGTATCGCATTCGTAAAATGTTTTGTCTAATCCCTGTTTCGATATAAATCTGTGTGTATCATGACCGTGCGATTTTACGAAATTTTTTCCATTATTTGCCGTAAGGAAATTTTCGAGTTCATTCAGAGGTCTAAATTAATGAAGAAATGTAAAGCAAATAAAGAATTTATAAATAAATTTATTTGCGTTTACACTAAATAATTAGTTTAGTGAATTAATTTTTAATTCTCTAAATGTAAATATAGAATATTGTGAAATAATATAAAATGAGGAAAATTTCGAAACATCCTGAAAATTTTAATTTATGGAATTCTCTAGAAAGTGGCTTCGAGTGTAATAAACTAATTAATATTCTCAAGGTTTGAATGCTCTAGTTTTTATTTAGAAATAAACGGTGTAATTTTTACGCAGAAATAATTTTAAATAATATTTTTCAATACGATTAATTGAGACAATTAAATTATTAATTTAGCACTGAATCTATGTAAATATTCACGGAAAGGAACTCGAGGATATTATAGTCGTAGATAATATGTGTCTATGTAATGTGAAAAATGCATAAAACCACTCACTTTATGGGAAAATCACTTTCACTTAAATTAATTACATAATCCCATGCGTTTCCCCATTGCGGATGCCGTAACAAATCTAAAATACAGTGGAGAAGAATTTGCAAGAGACTCGCACCGCCCCAAATTGTGGACATACGTCGTCGCGAAAGTTTAATATTCGGAAATTCCTCTTCTAATTTAAGTAATTCACGAAACAAATAATCCTGTCTCTGAATGAAAAAATCCTCAAAAAAGGGGTTCATAAAGGGGTTCATAAAGGAAAATTCTCACCGCATCAACATGTATATAATAGAAATGACGGATGTGATAAATATTTTTAATTAATCTCCTAATTTGTTGAAATGCACGACCATTAACTGTAAGTAGAAAGGCAATTCTGACAGGATTTTTCCCATTAGCATATGACGAGGGATTCGGAATAATTTTTGGCACTTCTGAAATATCAGAAAAAATAAGAAAAAATTCATTACTAATTTTGACTTTTGACTATAGAGTAGCCCTAAATTAAGTATCCCCATATTAACATTTGATGTAAATATGGGGGATACTTTATTTAGGGCATCCCTGTATAATCTGCGGGAAAACTCATAACAATGTCTTACTTGAAACTCCTGTTTTATATACATTAATTGTATAATATCCGCCACACATTTCACTAGAACCGGGACAATGCATATCGCAATTTGCATAACTTATTTTGGCACTTTCTAATGGCATATTCTTCCCGCAAAAGCATTCATTGCGGTACTCTACACCGCTATATGAATACCCCAATTGCAAACAGATTGTCAGACATTTATGTGGACTATTATTTGCTAATTTTACAAAATGACCCGACAAAACACGTGATTTGTAATCATCGCGATAACATCCCATATAATCACCGAAAATACCATCTTTTTATTAACGAAAAGTAAAATAAACAATTAAATTAATTAATAATTAATTAATAAAACTTAAAATCAGTGAAATTAATTTGAAAATAAAAATCAAAAGAAATTTTTAAAAACATTTTTAACTATGAAAAGGCATACAAAACATGCATTTTTGATTAAATGTCAAAATTAGTAGCATCGGACTTCAATAGAATTGTTAAAAGACATTCAAACAAAAAATGCAAATATTATGTATAATGTTAATAATGTGTGATCAGTGATCACTTTTCAATGATTATGTGATAATTTTCCATTAATTGAATCGTTAAAATTCACCTCAATTTGCATTCCCTTCTCTTTCATTATACAGTACTTATTCGATTTTGTGACATGAATTGTCCTTCCCACTGTTATATCTAATGCTAACATTATTCGATTTTGTGACCGAATTTTTCCGGTCCCTTCAGTGTCACAAAATCGAATAAGTACTGTATTTAACTTTAGTGAAAGTTATACATTAACTGCCATAATTAATGCAAACATAACGCGGGTTTATTATCCGGAAGATCTTTCAAAGCATTACAGCATTACAGCGATTACAGCATTTACAGCATTTACATCATAGCAATTTATGTTAAAATTGACAAATTTTGTACAACAATTGTAGAACAATTGTGCAACAATTATAAACCACTTTAAAGGTATTTACCACAATTCAATGGGTAAACACTAATGACATTTAGAAATGGTTTCGTCTTCGAAATGTTATATTTGCGATCCGCGCGCTGCGGTTTCGCGAATGCATGCACTTGAGAATGAAGATATTTGTGACGGAAAAACCGTACAAAAATTACAAAATAATTTAATGATATGTAATGATATGTAATATTTGTTTACCTTTGAGATGACAATGATTTGGAAGTTTTCGCGGATACAGTGATTTGCTTTCACTGAGACACGCGATATTTGCCAATTGCTGTTTACACGTGTGACTCGACGCACGGTTAATCGAGGATATTGCGTATTTTGATGTAATATTACACGGGAATTTCAAATTAATAAAATTATTGACATCTTTTAAATTATTTGCTTTATATATATTAACATTTAAATTATTATTATTTATGTCAATTGAATTCTCTTGACTCAAATTATTTTCAAAATGATGTAAATATGTTTCATCCTAAAAATAGAAAAATATAAATAATGTTAATATTCTAATTGATTATTAATATATTTATTAATATATTTATTAATACTTTAATATTATCTCTCTTTTCGCGTGTCAATTCCCATGATAATGAAGAATATAAAGAAATCGCTAAAACCAATTGAATCACTAATACGATGAGAGATGCAAAAAAATAAATATAACGCCGGATGACGCGACAATTAATTATTCGCAACATCATTATTGCGATTATTCTATTTATTTATTTATGGCACAAAAACAATTACATTTTTAATTACATTTTTATGAATTTTATATTAAATAAAATCATAATGATTCATTATGAAACAATCGGATGTAAATATATAAACACAAACATATTTCATATGAACGAATTGTTTTAGAACATTTACTTTGTTTACTCTTTCAGAAATCAATGCACATATTGTCGCGAATTGCGACATTCATTAGAACTTTCACATAAAAAACTAGAGATTTGTATAAATTAGTTTTTAAATCATTTAATTAGTGTCATTCACATGAAAATTAAATTAAATTATTTACGTTTGCGTATTACAAATGTATTTATATTACTAAACTCTGATTTTTATTAATTGAAAAGTTTTAAGTGCACTCATTGATGTCATAAATGTATTTTTAGAATTTCTTTACGTTAAATATATTTAAAGCAATTGATTAATGATAAAAAAAAATTGTTTTTGATTCTATTGGTTTATTATGATGTGATATTATTGATGTCATTAGAAATTCTTTAGAGTAAAGTAATAATTATCGATGTTTAAAAAAGTTTTTTGCGTACACTTACATTGCTATTGTAAAGCGTATATTAAAGTTTATTTAATTGAGTCTGTGAAATTATTTAATAAAAAACCGGTGTATTTGTGTATAGAATTCCGGTCCATTGTGACACACAAATGAGATATTCTATTGAAAAGAGATTACACGAGATTCTCATTTTATTCTAACAGCGAAATAATTTTCAAATATTATTATTGTCTTTTCTACAGTATTGTTTCGCGACTTAATTAAGCGTTTAATTAATGGCATTTAATTTAATTTAAATATTATAAACCCTATTATAATGAAACGGGGAAAGTGGTACATTCACTTTACTTTTAATATGCATTGCATAATAGAAACCGAATTACATGCGTCATTAATTCCACGAGAAACTTGTTTATTGAACACTAAGGTTAGTGATGCTTCAAACATATCTTAGGCAAAAGTCCGTGATGACCCTCATCTTAAACGAGTTATGAGATCTTTTTATAGCATAATTCTTACGAAACGTTTTGATTTTAATTTTAATTTCAATATTTTCGGTCTCTAAAATATCCAAAATGCGTCAGAAAATTACTAAAATACTATTTAATTATTGTTCAGTAAAAAAAATTTGTATTTTTGTTTTTCTAATAATTCTTATGTATATTTTTATCTCAACAAAAGAAAAGTCCCCGAAAAATCAAATTAATTGGGGTCACCGTTATTCAGTTCTTAATCATGTACCATATAAAAATCGATATCCGTTAATATTTTCTTATCTTAATTATAATGATCACGAAGTAA
>LBFL01068774.1:0-11286 GCA_000988845.1 Hypochthonius rufulus
ACATTTTTAGGCTTTTATTTTGATATATTTATTATTTATTTGCAATTATTTTTGTATTTTTTAATAAATTGTGAAGGATTTTTACTATCGATTTTAAATTAGTTTTTAGCCTATAACTTTTTAAAGGGATCACCGATCTCGATTTTTATTCAATTAATTGAATGACTACACCTTAGCTACAATTTAGATAGGTCACCGTTAGGGGGCGCCGTTAGACCAAAGTCTGGGTTTTGGTCCATCCCCTTTAACTTTTAAATGCATTTTAATACTCAATTAAAATTTACACTTTTATTATATAAAAAATTATTGAAATGCTAAATAAAAATACATCATTACAATATATTGAAAAATAATAGTGTCATAAAATTTAAAATTCACATTAATACCAAATTAATTAGAAAAACACGGAAATTTAAACAATAAATATGAATAAAAATATTTTAATTAAAATAATATAAATGAATTGATTAATATATATTGCAAATAAATCGCTCCTTTAGATAGGAGTTTTCAGTAATCATAAACACAATTATAAATGCAATTTAAATAAGTACAATTCATTCTCAAAAATATGTACATTTTTAGAAGTTTTAGATAAATCGCATTAAGAAAAATTTTCTTTCAATAAATACTAGTAAACATTTTCAAATGCGATATTTTAATTGTGCGTGGGATTTGTTTCGGCGGTGCCTTTAAATAAATTATAATAAAAAGTTAAATATTTGGATATTTATAAATACACATATGTCCATAACATGAACATATAATCTAAAACATACTCATATTAGAGTTTTTTTTACTATGCCTAAAGTTAATCCCTTCATTAATTGATGAAAATTTCAACATTTTATATTCGGACCCAAAACTTAACTTAACTTAACTAAGGAATACGTACTTTTCGCGTCTACGCTTTCATATTTAGATTTTAGAGAATAAATGTATTATCATAGAATAGAATAAAGTTATTCAAATCATATTTAATACAAATATTATAATCAAATATTTGATTAGTGTAAAATTTTATTAAAAAATTAGAATAAAATCGTTTTGAACCTTTCAAGTGTCAGTGTGTACCGACTGCAGTCGCCCGAACGTTGAACCGGTACTTTTTAAAGTGAACATTTCGCTTAAACCCGACTGTCGCGGGTGACAAATTCGAGTCAAAATCCCAATGGAGTCACACCGAAAATCCAGTGAAACGGGGGTTAATCATAACCCCCTTCCGGACAACTCTGGTAAATGTATTACAGCGAATTTAATAAAATTTTCTGTTTTATGGGAATGCGTATATGGGAATATGTATATACACACAAACCTGACCTGACCTGACCTGACCTCTTTTGCACTCCGTATCTTTTGCATATTCACTATTTTTCACGCATTTCTAAAGTCATTAACCACTATAATAGCATATTTTAATACTCATTTCTTTTGCTTATTCATTACTTTTGTCAGCTTTTTACTGGACAATCGTGTCAAAAAGGTGAGGTTTGAGTGTATATATGCTTATATGAGAGTCTCACAATTCTCTATTTTCACCAAAAATGTTCATTCCCGTTGAGGTGAAATGAATGAGATTTTACTGCATATGATCGTAACTCATGCGTGTGGATTGACATAACCCGTTATATAACCTTTAAACATAAACGTTTCAGAACACCCTTAACCTTTACGCATACCTTTGCATTAGTCACGTGTTTGTAATTTGATTGAAGCGTAATGTGTTCATTCCTCAATTTTTAATCGCAAAACGCATTAATATAAACAAAATTAAGATAATCGATGATCTTATAAATTGACAGTGTATTGTTAAATTGACAGTGTATTGTTAAAGTAAAACTAAAAATGGCATATGAATATATTTCAGTGTCAATTTTGTGTATGATAAATCTGCTGAATTATATGGATCGTTTCACCATCGCAGGGGTTTTGAAAGATGTACAAACGGCGTATGACTTAAATGACACCGAAGGTGGACTCTTACAGACATCGTTTATTATCAGTTACATGATATTTGCCCCATTATTTGGTTATTTGGGGGATCGGTATTCGCGTAAATACATCATGACCTTCGGAGTCCTCTTCTGGAGTATCACCACATTTTGTGGTTCCATAATTCCCCGCAATTTACCGGTGTTATTCTTCTTTATGCGAGCATTGGTGGGAGTTGGAGAAGCATCATATTCGACCATCGCTCCCACAATAATTGCCGATCTCTTTTCGCGTACGATGAGAACGCGAATGTTGACATTGTTTTACTTCGCAATACCCGTGGGTTCGGGTCTCGGTTATGTCGTGGGGTCATTCGTCACTACCGAAATGCACGACTGGCATTGGGCATTACGAATCACGCCGATATTTGGATTTTTATCCGCTATTTTATTACTAATATTTCTTCGTGAACCCTCACGTGGTCAGTCGGACGGCGTCGTTATACAAAGTGAACACACAAATATATTGGACGATGTTAAGTATTTCATGACTGTCCGATCATATATATGGACTTCGGCCGGTTTCACGTGCGTGTGCTTTGCGATCGGAGCATTGTCATGGTGGGCTCCGAAGTATATGGGGTATGCTCTCGAAGTCGGAGGGAATAAAACGTCTGAAGAAAGGTAATCAATTGACACATTTGGAGCACTTTTAATGATTGTATTGACCTTATAGCGTCAGTTTAAAATTTGGAATAATCACGTGTTTGGGGGGAATTATTGGTGTTGCGTGTGGTTCCGGCATCGCTCAATTATATAGAAAATACAATCCAAGAGCTGATCCATTAGTTTGTGCATTTAGTATTTTTGGCGGTGCACCTTTTGTATTTTTAGGTCTCGTTGTATCTCACAAATATCCAACAATGGCATGGGTGTTTATATTTATTGGTGTAACATGTCTATGTGTGAGTTGGACTCTCGTCGCGGATATGCTTTTGTATGTAATCGTTCCCAATCGAAGGTCAATGGCTCAATCTTTACAAATATTGATGTCTCATCTTTTGGGTGATGCCTCAAGTCCCTTCATTGTCGGTGCTGTGAGTACCATCATCACAAAATCTCCATAACGTGAAAACTTAACATTTTGGATTCTGAAAGTGTTCACGTTATAGAGTTGTACCATCATTACGTTTCCCTCTTTAAACCCTAATATTCTCTTAATGAACAGTTCGCCGATTGGTTTAAGGGCGGTCGTGATTCGGCTTTAGTTAATTACCAGAGTCTTCAATACTCTTTATATTCGACATCATTTATCTTGATATTGGGCGGAGTCGCTTTTCTGTACGCATCTTTATTTATTTCCTCAGATCAAGACATGTGTAAAGCCAAAACACAGGGTAAGAGTAACATTATTTGAACCGAACAGTGAAAGTTTTCTCTATTTTCTCATTCATTACTTTAGGTCAAAGATCCCGAAATTCTTCAGATACGAGTATCCATACGCTACCACCAAATGTTGCACACGCTAACCCATACATAGATCCAAATTTTTATATAAATTCATTTCCACCGTCAAATAATTTAATAGATTCCGATACAAATAATTTAATTCCCAATGAATTTTAGATTTTTGTTGCTTTAAGTGTTGTTTTTAAGTATTAATGTTAACTCTGCAGTCATGTAAATCCTGTACAAATCTTACACGAGATTAATGCGTTTAATATTTTTTGTATTTACCAATTGAATAATGTATTTCTATATTTTATTTTCCAATAGATTTATTAATGGAAACAATTTATGAAGTATCGGATAATAATTATAATCCTCAAATTAACTGTGATATTAGAATGAGGATTAAAACAGTATAATAATGAACGTATCAATTTTATTGAATATTTGTAAAATTTGTAACATTTTCTCGGACAATTATGATCAAGAAATAAGTTAAAGTTAATACAATAATATTAAGCATCAATTTACTAATGGAATTATATCATAGATAAACTTTAACTTTGAAAGAGTTAACATTTGAATAGGACATTAATTCGTTAAAAAACGGTCATTTAACAGAATGACATTTCTATAATTCGTTTACGCCATTTTGGGTTTTTTAATTGACTCTCCTCTTAGTTTCTGGAAAATCACTAATGAAGTGGTTAATGTATTCCCAATCCCAAAGATCAAGAATATGGCACTTGCAACAGGCACTTGCCATTCAACACATCGCTCGTCCATACTCAATTTGTATAATATGTAACCATTGAACAATTGGAATGCATAACCCGAGTAAAGGAATGGAATCAAAAACCCTAATCCCTTCCACATCCATGAGTGGAATCCCTGTATTGTTATGTCCATATCATAACGAAGTCCGAGAGAACGGAGCCGATAGAGACATCCGTGCTGATAGTAGAATTGAAGAAATTGGACAAAACTTCGGTAACAGATGTATGAGAGAAAATAGACACGGAACTCGTTATACATATCACCATCGGGCCTATGATAGGATATTAAATAATTTGCTAATAGTGATTAATATGAAATGTATTACCAGACAATCATGACACTCGCAAAAACGGTGTGGATGAACTGTAAGATTCTCCACCACCCCTTAATGCGCGATCCGTTCACCACAAGAATACTCTCGCGGATGGTCAATGTACAGTGGTACCATACCAATAGGAAATTCAAAATCGAATCGATTGCCCTATAATTGTTATGCATCAATTGTTTAATACGAGTTTATGAGACTCATAAGTCACCTGTAATTAACCACTAAATCCAAAAGTGATATAAAGAGTATTACTGAAGTAACAATTAACTTAAACTTCTCGTATTGTTCTTTGTATTGTAACCGCTGTTCCGCGCTAAGAAAGTACGTGTTAATGCCTCCCATAACAATACGCAAGTACAGTCCGCTTGATTTTGGTAGAGTCTCTTGTATGTCATTGATGTGTGACAATCGCTGTGATATTTTATTTAAAATGTCATTCTTTTTGTTTCTCTCATCGTCATTCGTAATGTTACATCTTTGATAATAATTATCATAAATGGATTAATGCCAATTTATAAGAACACATTAAGACTATTGTAAGACTATTGTACTCATACCTTTTAAGGGACTCTTTAATTTGATTTATTCTATACTTTTGATGGTGAATCTCTTTAAAGCACTGATTTTGCGCTTTCGTAAACTCTGTTATAAAGTTTTGGTACGATTTTAGTGCATCCTTTAAAAAGACAATTAATTAATTAATATTTTTAATAATTCAATCAAATATTTAGCATAATGCATTTGAATATATTTTTTGCATTTTTAAATTAAAATGCAAATGCAAAACATTTCACCGTTAACGGTACAAATTTGTTCGATATTAACATTTTTATAAGAAATTATTACAGTTAAACCTAAATAATTGATTAATTTTTCACACGGAATTGAGTAAAATATTTCGCAATGACCGATACAATTACGATAAACATTAATTTGCGTGATGCAAATGAATATTTTTAATATGAAAACAGATGCAGAATAACGTGGGATTAAACAACAGATTTTTGCATTTGAATGTTAAGGTTGTAATAGTGAAATGCTTCGAGAGTTTACCTCAACCCTTTGAAATTCTTTGTCAAGAGTTTGCCATTCGTTCCCAATCGATTCAATTGTTGCTGAAGAGTCAATCATTTTGACATTTTATGGTGAAATTAATTGTATGAAACAATGATAAACAAAACACATGCGACGACCGTCAAAGTATATCCTAAACGTGTAGAGACTGACACCACCGGAATATTGACTATTAACAGTGTTAACAGTGTTAACGATGACTGCGGACGCAGAGACTCGGCTAATGACGTCATAAGTATCTGCTCTATTGATTTGTGTAGCGTTACTTATTTTGACCTCAGTGATGGTACAATTTGTGTGAAGCATTTGTGGACGCTGCACATGAAAGTGTACATAAAACATGAACACTCCATATGTGGTGATTTGCGTCACGCAATGGCGCAGTCATCATTAGAGATTTGGTTCTATACGATCGTAGGCATTGCATTGAATCGGTTTATTCCATTAAATGCATTAAATGCCATTACATACGATTGCCATGAAAATACACATTAAATTTAATTTTCCGATTTATTTATGCATTAAATGCTAAATACGATTGTGTATTATGATTCAGTTGAATACTCATATATTAATATATTTATTGGAAAATATTTGCGCATTTAAATGTTTTATTTACAGTAATAGTACAAAATGAATGTCGCGTCTGAGGCAATCATCGAGTACATTAATACGTCACGCAAATGAGTGGTAATTAATTGCAATTATATTTATATTTATGCGTTGAAAAATCGTGTAAAATTGGAAAATGTCGGACGATGCTATTAACGAATGCGTTAAAAAGACGATCGAAACGTGTTTAACGGTGCAGGACATGATCGACATCAATTCTCTGCATTTGGATGGGATCAGAACCGAATGTGCAATCACTTCAGAGTTGACTCAAATCGAAATCAGAGCATTGGAGGTTTGTATTGTTATTTATGGTTATTTATGATTATTTTTATTAATTGTGACACTATTATTGCGCTTTTTGCAGAGTAAATTGGTTAAGCTCTTCAGTCGGCAATTAGTGGCGAAACGCAAATGTCCGGACGGAAATAATATCAGGGAACTGAAGGAATATCCTAAATTGAGGCAATGGTTAAGTGTCGTCGGACTGAAGGTTAAGGCTATTGAGGTATGGATGTGTATGGATGTATGTGTTTTGTCGCGACTATGATTATCTATTATTGAATGTAATGATGAGTATACCCAAAGACAAGCATATGTATGATTATAAAATGATGTCAGCGGAACTCTGAACGTTCTAAATGCTCGAGTCACTCACGAACCCGTTTTTCGAGTCGTTCGTTCCCATTACACTCTGACCCTTTCAATGCGATTCGCATCAAAACTCTTGCATTTTAGAGCATAACTTTTGAATTAAATGCTAATTTTAGAGCATTGAGATGCATATGATGATAAACAATACATGTAATGCCGGTATTTAAGTAAATAATTGGTTTTGTATTTAAAGGCGATATGTGAGAGGGTTTCTTCATTTGAAGCTTTACTTAAATCATCAGAACACGAATTGAAAGGGTTAATTGCTGATAGTGAATCACGAGAGGAGGAGATTCGGCATCTGATCACCGCTCAGAGAAATCTCAAGTTATTTAATGATAAATTATTGAATGGAGAGGTTCCTTTAGACATCGACCTCCATTGGGACTCATGGGACAGGACCATGTCTAATGCCGGTCCGACGCAATCCTCCGGCAGTTCACCACGAATTAACAGAACTCGAACGTCGCGGACGTCCGAAGAAATACTTAAGAACAGTCCCCTTTCACCACCACAATCAGCAGGTCCGTGGTCACCCGGTTTTGGTTCCTATAACATTGTTAATACAAACTCCACGAATTCGACGAATTACAGGGACCGAAGACCGACTCCGCCCCCAACACCCCCACTTACGAATAGAAAGAATGGCAATTCTGATCGTAAATTTCCCACGACGCCACCACCAACGATTAAGCACCAGACTAATCTACTCATAGAACCATTCCCTCTCACGAAAAGCAAATCACACGAAGAACATTTGGCACATCGCATCGAACCATTGGATCCAACACTTGCAAAGTGAGTTTTACATGATAAATATTGAAATTTAAGTTAAAGTGAGTACGTAATTGCGTAAAATGATGATCCTCAATGACAAGCATATGACTGATCATATAATTGATGACCCTTTTTTGTTCTGAATGTTTAAAAGTGAATTTAGATATTAATATACATGTACCATTAGAAGAGTATTTAAACGCATGTTTTGTTTGATTTTGCATGTCATTCCCGTTCATTACCACCGTTGTTTTGGTATGGTTTTGCTTTGCAATAACAGTCAATTGCTTCTGAAGTATATGACCACGAATAATAATAACCATCACAATAGTTTTGAGAATTTACCGCATCACCGGCGTCGTCTCGCGACGGAACCGGGTTTGGGTCATACGTCACCCATAATGACCTCACCGAGTCTGACATCACCGAGTCGGTCACCCCCTGTCATAAGTCCCGACCAACAGCAGGACAATTGCTTTGTCGATGCTCCCGTTGCTCCGCGATCGCCGCGCGCTCATGGAATGGCCCATTTCATTCACCATCGATTCAATACAACAATGAAAATCAACAGCACGTGCAATCTCTGCGAAAAACCAATGTTCTTCGGGTATAAATGTAAGGAATGCAAATATCGGTGTCATCGCGATTGTGTCGATAAAGTACCACCGTCGTGCGGATTGCCCAATGAATTGGTGGATGTGTTTAAACAAACGATACGCAATGAGGGGAGACATTCACCAATCATCACGTATTCGAGTCAAACGTCGAACATCACAAGTCCAGGGTCTGTAAAAAGTGAGAATATCAATATGAATCGAGTCAAAAAGTCAAAGAAACACTATAATCAGACCATGATTAACATACCGTCATTCGCCGGACATGATTCTTCTTCTAATACATCATCATGTAACTCATCAACACCGTCATCACCCGCATACATCACCAGCACAATATCATCTCAACAGACCCCGCCCCATACTGTCGGACGAAATCAGTTCCAATTTCCCGATAATCTGCAATACAATCCGAGTTTAGTTACGCGATCCTTTAATGATCATAACGCCATTAATGGCGTAACAATTGAAACGATTCCGATCGTTGATAGTGATATGATTGAGACACAAAAGTCAACAGATAGTGATAAAACAGTGTCAGGCAATTCAGGATCGGGGAGTACCGATTCGGAGAAGACTTTAGCCGGACGTGTCGATTCTCAGGATAGTCAAACGTCCGATATGGACATGGATATTAATGACCGCGTATGGCCACGACAAAATAGCCTTACGTTACGCGAATGGGATATTCCTTATGATGAACTGAAAATAGAGGAAAAAATCGGAATCGGAAGGTTTGGATCGGTCTTTAAAGGGAATTGGCACGGGAGTGTCGCGATTAAACGGTTAAATATGAATAATGTTTTGGATGATAAAAAGACATTTGAGACGTTCAAACAGGAGGTGGCGACTTTCAGAAAAACCCGACACGAGAATTTAGTGTTGTTTATGGGTGCGTGTATGAAACCACCACATCTCGCCATTGTTACGAGTCTGTGTAAAGGAATGACATTATATACTCATATCCATTTGAGAAAAGATAAGTTTAACCTCAACAGGACAATCATTATCGCTCAGCAGATATGTCAGGGAATGGGGTATCTGCACGCGCGTGGAATCGTACATAAAGATTTAAAGACGAGAAATATATTTTACGAGAATGGGAAAGTCGTGATTACCGATTTCGGACTCTTTTCTGTTACGAAACTCTGCACTGCTGATAGGTATGCACGTCTTTACATTGTAGCATATTTTACTAAATATTCGTTTATCGCAACAATAGGAAAGGTGATTGGTTAACTATTCCTAAAGGATGGCTCTGTTATTTGGCGCCTGAGGTTATCCGGAGTCTACAGGTGTACAGTCATCAGGACGGAGATGACCTCCCATTTACTACCGAATCTGATGTTTATTCATTCGGGTATTTTTACCAATAATTTTGCATATTTACAGTTTTACTCATTTACAGCACTGTTTGGTACGAATTACTAATGGGGGAATGGCCTTTTAAAGGACAACCGCCGGAAGTGATTATATGGCAGATCGGGAAAGGGATGAAACAATCATTAGTTAATCTACAGGCATCAAAGGAAATAAAAGTATGAGTATTTCCGTATTTTTTAGGTCAATAATAAAATGTAATTTAATGTGATTAATTTAATAGGATTTACTGATATTATGCTCGTCATATAACCCTGCGGAACGCGCTGATTTTGGTAAACTCTACGATATTCTGAGTAAATTGCCAAAAAAACGATTACAGCGGAGTCCGTCACATCCGATTCATATTCTGCGGTCAGCAGAGTCCATCTTTTGATCATTGTTTATCACCAATTCGCTTATTTTTTTCGAAAACTGTGATGACACATTTAATTTAAATTAGGACGGACACCGTCGCCATTTTTGGACCCGACTTATATAAAAAGAAACTTCAAAAATCCAAAACATTAGATTTATTTTGTATGGGAATATCTTTACTGTCACATTCTAATTATGAAACTAAAACAAAAAGCTTAAAATATTACATATTTTAAACATATTTTGCATTAATCAATAAATTTTGATGTTTTGATGCGTAAGGATTTTCACCTTTACTAATGTAAAAGTATAAATGCACCAAAATTATTAAAATTGTTTCTGTGTATAGACTTTAATGAAATGTGACAGTAAAAGTATTCTCTTATATCCTTATCATAATCCCTTTTATTAGCTTAAGTCTCAAAATATTTGAGAGAATGATAAGGGCTTCTAAAAGTGGCCGTTGTCCGTCCTAATTTAAAGTATTAATTATAATTTAACTTTGACCGGTATAATTTGTACAATAATTGTACAGTTTCTGACAAATCACTCGATGTTCAAAATATATTTATATATGTAAATGGAACATATGCAAGTGAAAGACACCATCACAATAATTTGGAAATTTTAGTTTTGTTTTATTGAGTTTTACGACATTTTAATTGTATATACAATAATGATGTAAATGTTAAATGATATCATTTTTAACGATATTTAACTTAAAATTTGAATGAAGTCTCAGGTCAAAAAAGCTTAAATATATTTGAATTATACACACGTAATAATAAGTGTAATAAATTAAAGTGAAAAAAGTGCATCATTTATTTGGTTTCGCATTGCGATACGCTTTAAGTGCTTTTGCGGGAGGAATTAACGAATCAGTGATTCCGACTCTTTTAGGATTTGTTTTATTTTTCTTAACATTCAATTGTATATCATCATTATTATGTAAATATCGGCAGCGATTTCCAAATTTGCACTTTCCGTGTCTGTGGTAATTCCAACATAAGTCTTTCTTTTTGTATCGACTCTCTTCTGAAGAGATTTTCGGTTTAACGTCAGTCATTTTCACGTGATGTTCGAGAAGTGATTTCTCTGCATTTTCGGCATCTTTAAACGGATTTGAAAATATCGACACGTGACTCGTGATCGTTTTAAGCGGATTCGGCTCATGTGATGCGCAATTATCATTCACAATATTTACAGTTTTATTAACTTTTGTCATAACATCATTTGTTTCATCATCAGATTCACTTTCCTCATAATTAGTGCTTTCAAATGGATTTGCGATTCGATGCGATTCTAATGCCCGATTCGAGTCACTTTTATGATT